>JAODAL010006127.1:0-136595 GCA_025379985.1 Phyllomedusa bahiana
TTTTTGGGTGACTGCCCCCTGTAGCATCTCCTCCGCCCTCACTGACATTCACCTCTCACATCAATGACGTGGTGCTCCACAGTTTCCACGTTGCTTATTCACAATGCCGCCATTTCTCCTCTCACGATACACTTTCACCACTGCACAGTGTCGGAAATACCACCACTCTTCGCTTGAAAGCTAATCATCATCCTGACTCTGATAAATCATCCCTTCTACCCATGACAGCAACAAGGCAAGTGTGTAGACAGCCTATCGCTTATAGCCTATACCTTATATACCCACCAAGCCAGCTCAGCACACAGGACTTCCGGCATTCAGTTATTATGTATTGGTAGCTCATCAGGAATATGTCATTGATATAAGTGCAGGTTATATATCCAGGTGATGTGAGTTTAGATAACTTACATCTGCAGGTAACTCAGCACCTAGCGATCTTCAAACAGAAACATAATGTGGGTGAGTTGAGATCAAACAGAAGGACGGGGAAGGTCTGTGCTGCCGACTTCTCCTCTGGATTCTTGAAGCCCGGCTCGTATTGTTGTTTGCAGTCTTTTCCCTAAAACATGACAACTTCAACCAATAAGACAAAACAGATACAGTGAGAATGAACTTGGTGTCACGATCCACTGGAGGATTCAGCGAGGTCGGAGTGTTGACAAGGCCCCCGGGCAATCGTCTGGGTCTTCTGCAGGAACACATTCCTAGTCCTCTCTCTGCCCCATCCTGGAAGATCTTTCTTTAAATGGCTTCAAACTTCTGTCAAAAAGACAAATGTCCTTGTTGAGTAACAGGAATGATTAATCTCCTGCTAAACTAATTAATGGGGGTTAACTAGCTGGTATTTTATAGACGGCAGGTACAAATATGTCCGATGACCTCCTGGCTGTAGTATATGCGTCTCCTTATTAGTACCAATGTCCTAGAGCAGGAGGGAAGTGACCAATGGCTGTCTTCACATTCATTTTACATGGGACCATAATTGTCTGACCAAATGTTCATAGGAACATACCCTGTTTCCCCGAAAATAAGACACCCCCGAAAATAAGACATAGTGCATTTTTTTTTATGCAATTCAGAGTGTGGCTGCTTCTGCTGATGTGTGTGATGAAATCACTACAGGATATTAATACAGGTTGATGTTTTGTTCAACAATAAATGTGAATTCTTGTTCATGGAAAAATAAGAAATCCCCTAAATATAAGTCTTAGCTCGTCTTTAGGAGCAAAAATTAATATAAGACACTGTCTTATTTTTGGGGAAACGGGGTACTTCTGGTGGTAAAGGGACCTGCAATCAGGAAGAAGAGACCTCAGAAAAAATACAACATTTTATTTAATGGAATTAAAAATGTCTCTGGATATTTGGATTCGGTTGTGAAAATTGTACTATTTCTTTTCATGTGAAAACACTGAAGATAAGCCACTTTGATAAAATCTAAAGTCAGTGCACGGCTTGTATAACAGTGTGAATTTTCCTCAAAATATCTCAATACACAGCCATCAATGTATAAACTGCTGGCAACCAAAGTGAGTACACCTGTAAATAAAAATTTACAAATTGTGCCCAATTTGCCATTTTCACTTCACAGTGACTCGTTAGGCATCGTTCACACGGCTTTTTGAGAACATTTACATCATTGTGATCATAAATACGTTCTGAAATCTTTTGAAAATCATTGCAAAAAAGTCCACAAAGGTGGCACGATTGTAACTGTTTTCCCCGAGGTTTTCACCATCCAATCATTGAGGGGGGGAATCCGTCCGTAAATAATTGCATGTGAATTTTTTTTTTCCGCGGATTGCCGTCTTTCATCCTGGCGGCAATCGGCATAAAAATACGCGTCGTGTGAAGGGGCCCGATTTTCTATTAAAAATCAATAGAAAATAGGTTTTATTTTTCTGACTGTTTGGCGTTGCTCTCAATCCGTGGGCCCAAATCCGGGCGAAATAGCCGGTGAACTGGGCCTTAGTGTTACAAGGTAGGGGGAAAAGGGGAAAAAGGGTGTTTTAAAAATTTGGTGTTACGTTTCATGCTTCCATACTGGTCACTGGAAGTTCAACATGGCTCCTCATGGCAAAGAACTCCCTGAGGATCTGCAAAAAAGAATTGTTGCTCTACATAAAGATGGATGAGGCTATAGGAAGATTGTGAGCACCCTGGAACTGAGCTGCAGCATGGTGACCACTATAATACAGTGTTTTAACAAGACAGGTTCTCTCAGAATAGGCCTTGCCACGGTTGACCAAAGAAGCTGAGTGGCATGTGCTCAGCATCATGTCCAGAGATTATATTTTCAAAAGACGTATGAGTGCTGCCAGCATTGCTGCAGAGGTTACAGGGATGAGGGATCAGTGTGCCAGTGCTCAGACCATATTGGTCTCAGATCAAATTTATCTACGTGGCTGTCAACCCAAAAGGAAGCCTCTTCTAAAGATGATGCACAAGAAAGCCCGCAAACAATTTTCTGAAGGACATGGGTTACTGGAACCATAGCCTGTGGTCTGATGAGACCAAGATAAACTTATTTGGTCCAGCTGGTGTCAAGTATGTGGTGGCAACCAGGTGAGGAGTACAAAGACAAGTGTATTTGTCTACAGTCAAGCATGGTGATGGGAGTATCTTGGTTGAGGCTGAATGAATGCTGCCAGCTGTGGGGAGCTACAGTTCATTAAAAGAACCATGAATGCCAACATGTACTGTGACATATTAAAGCAGAGCATGATCATCTCCCATCTAGGCTGCTGGGCAGTATCCAACATGATAACAACCCCAAACAAACCTCCAAGACGATCACTGCCTTGCTAGGAAAATGATGGTAAAGTTGCTAGACTGGCCAAGCATGTCTCCAGACCTAAACCATATTGAGCCTTTTTGAGGCATTCTCAAATGGAAGTTGGAAGAGCTCCGTGATGTGGTCATGGAGGAGTGGAGGAGGAATCCAGTGGCTGCAACCTGTGACGCTCTAGTGACCTCCATGCCCAAAAGAGTTAAGGCAGTGCTGGAAATAATGGTGGTCACACAAAATATTCACACTTTGGCCACAATTTGTCCATTTTTACTTAGGGGTGTACTCACTTTTGTTGCGAGCGATATGTACATGCATCACTGTAATGTATATATAATATATCACTGACCAGAATTATCATGCAACAATGTTTTGCTATATCATAGGCCATTAAGTTTTGATTCCCTGATAAACCACATTATACTTTTAGTACGAAAAACGTGTCGGGACTGTAAGCGTCTGTAATGGCTTCTTATATAGGTATAATAATGCCTCCTAAGGAAAGCCGACGAGAAGCAGGACCGTCTTTTTGATCATTCTGTTTATTGATAGAGTTTTAATGGGTGTTCCAAACATTTTGATAACGTATGGATAGGATATGCTATCAAAATCTGACCTCTGGGACCTGCACTTGTCTCAGGAATGGGAACCTGAAAGTTATGAAGCAGAATGGAGAACTTGTCCTGCTTGCACACGACTCTACATTCTGTTCTATGGGAGTATACAGAGTACTGGAGAGAGGGCCAGCTGCATTACACTTTGCTGTGGAGTGCTGACATTTTAATCTATTCTACCCAATGACATAATCTACTGACATATCAATAGGGTATGACATTAAAATCTGGTAGGTGCTCCCTGCATCTACGGGACCTACACCTGTATCAGGAACGGGCCCCCAATAGTCTTGGCTGAGAATAGAGAGCCAGTCACACTTGCACATGACTCTCCATTCTGTTCTAGGGGAGTTCGCAGTACAGGGGGGGCGGTGTATTTGGTTGCACTAGCAACTCTCATAGAACAGAATGGAGATTCATGCACAAATGTCACAGACTCTCTATTCTGAGCTAAGACTTTCAAGGGCCCGTTCCCGGGATAGGCGCGGGTCCCAGAGATAATAAAGGGTTATAATACACATATAATCCACATATCTCAACAGATTACTAATTAAAAAGAAATTTCACTGGCCTGACACCTCAGCAAACCTGTCAAACCAGTTTGGGCACAGACCCAGTTTCCAGCTATGGTCTGGATTCTATTTGTTGAATCACTATTAATCCTGTGTAATATCACTGGCTCAGTCTTCCTTTATTTTTGATTTCTAAGCAACAACAGCTACTTGGGGCGGCATGACTCCGGATCAAATTCCATTTGACTAGTAATGTCTCAAAATACCATAACCAGTTTAACACTGGAAAATGAAAAAATAAAAAAGTTTTAATCTCTAAGATGACGTGTTTCAAAATGCAATAATTCCTTATTCAGATCAAGAAGAAAGAACTGATGTTTGCCGAAATGCGTCATATAAGAGAATTATTATTTTTTTTAAATGTTCTAATGTTACACTTGTTATGGTATTTTGAGACATTTTTAGCCATTTGGAGCTTAATCCAGAATTGCATGGTGCCAAAAAACTGTCTCTGTGGGTTTTTTAGACTATATGGAGTAACTGCCTATGGTGTACTGGTGAATACCAGTGAAGGGAAGTCCACAGCCCCATCTGGAGCCATGATCATTTGTTGGTGTTGTACCTAAACTGTACAACTTTAAGAGGTGAGCAGATTCTAAAGCTACTTCATATTTTGATTTCTATACAGACAATCCCATCCTGGACTGTGCTCTGGGTTATTTAATCTTATTGTATGTTTGTAATAACACATTGATTTGCAAGTAACACAGAAATCCTGGAAGAGCAGTTTTGGGGATCAGCGTAGGCCTGGTGGTCAGTGGTGATATACTTTACTGAAATATTAGTGACTCTGGATGATAAAAGTAAAACATTGAGATTGTTTGACTAAGTAGATTTGTTATTTTAATTTTCTTGGCAAAAACACACGGCTGACCCCCTCAGGATACATTATCTTCAATCTCCAAGAAATATAGAAGAAGGAAGGAAAATCAGCATTGGAAAAAAAAGTCTGGGTGCTTGCCTCTCCGGACCTCTACCAATGGTCCAATGCAACAGGAAAGAAAAATTCGGCTCTTTCTTGGAAATGCTGCCTGGATTTTTTCGTTATGGTCTCCAACAAAGACACATTCTGAATTTCACATGGAAGTCCCAGGTCAACAGCATTATCTATCCTTACCAGCTGTAGCTTATATCTTTCATCTAGCTAGTAACTTCCACACCCTCTTCACTAACATCCATGGTTGTTTTGCTCACATTTTACAAATAGTTATAGTTAATACAGTTAAAAAAGATATGTGTCCATCAAGCTCCACCAAGGATACTGTAGAAGATGGGAGACATAAAGGTAATTTATTTCCCTTATTGATCCAGAAATATGAAGCCTACATAGTATAGTACTATACTAGTACTATGGTACCAATCTGCCCTAAAATGAATATTTTACTCATCATCCCAAATAGTAGTCAGACTGGATCTACCTTCTAATGAGAATTTTATGTATTTACATACAGTAAGGGCCACATGTTTGAAAACTCTTTAGGTCTAAAATGCACTCTTCTGCCAATAGCAACCAGAGCGCCCCTCTCATTTCATATAGTGCTCTGGAGAAGAAGGGTCCCCTTGTTTGGTTTGTATGGGCAAAAAAGTTTTTTTTTAGACCTTGAATTTTAACATGTGGTCCTAAGTTTAAATACATTAATTTACCTAAGCCTTCCATGAAGCCTTTACCTGTTCTTACTGTGGCCAGCACCTGAGGCGGCTATTCCACAGATTCACAGTTATGGTAAAGAAGACTAGTTCCCGCTGGATAATGAAACTTTTTTTCTCTAGCTGGAAAGAGCACCCTCTTGTCATTTTGTGGGCATTTTACATGCAACTCACCATATTTTTTGTAGGTGCAAGTTATATACTTGAATTAAAACGTTTTCAGCTTAGAATCTTTGTTTTTTCCTTTAATCTTTACTCACAACTAAGATCCTTCATACCTCTCATCAGTTTAGTGTCTTGTCTATGTACCTTCTCCAGCTCCAGAAAATCCTTCCTATTGACTGGTATCTAGAACAAAACTACATATTCCAGAAGAAGCCGCACAAATGCTTTGTAGAGTGTTAATATCACATCCCTGTTCTGGAAGTCCATGCCCTTTATCACTTTAGTTCCTCATCTATGTACCTTCTTCAGCTCCAGAGCATCTTCCTTATTGACTGGTGCCGAGAACTGAACTGCATATTCCAGAAGCAGCACCAATGCTTTGTAGAGCGGTAATATTACATCAGTATTTTGGTCCAAGACATCTTACATTACAAATGACTTCAAGAATAGCCTAGGACAAAGTTTGTGGTCAGAGTTTATTGCACTTAGCTATCTAAACAGGGTTTTTAAGTCAAAGCCGTGAGTCCTAACCTCTTCTAGAATAAAACACACTTTAAACCCCTTCTTAAGGTTGAGTGGCCCTTTTAAACTGAGTTGAGGGGCCTGTCCCCAGAGGATGCGAGAGGTGATCTATTATCAGCCGCCTGAAAGTACAGGTATAGTCCCAGCATCAATCTTACCCCGGGACGGATAGGTGGGGTGTTTGAAAAACGAAAGTTTGCCCCTGCAAATACATGCCCCTGTTTGAAAAGGATGGATCTGGGCCGAGGGGATGAACTTCCCTACTTGAGCAGAGAATGTGGAGAGGGTGGGAGATCTTGCTTGTCCACAGTTTTTAGAAAACTCCAAGCCCCTGGAACAAACCTTGGGCCAGAGAAAAAGGAAGGGGTAATTTTGGATTTTGGTTGCCAAAGTCTTTTTACAATGTCAGCATTGCTTGAAGAAGGTCTCTTTTACTCTTAGATGTAATTTGTGCCTTGTCTAGAAAATTATATTGAAGTCTCTAATTAACTTCCGTGAACAGTCAAACCTACTGCAAAGCTGTTTCGTTCACCATAATTTCCGATTACCTATGATTCTTGCAACTCTTGCCATTGGGAATCAATCTAAAGAGATTGCATGATCATTTTTTTTTTTTTTTTTTAAATATTGACTTTTGTAGAGAGGCCCTTGCTTGATTTCCGGGAAACCCAGAAGGGGAAACCATTTTGTAAGAGTGACTTTCCCTCTAGTCAACCCTGTTCATTCCATACAGTCCATGATCAGTCATGTTGGTGGCTTGAATTTCAAGGGAGTCTATGTCTCCTCTGCCTAAATGAATTCCATAAGACTTAATAAGTTGCCACTACATGGACCCCCTCATCCTTTGTATGAATAAAGAGTCTTGGGGTTGTGGAGGGCCCCCCCGAAACCCTGAAACACTACATATCCCTGAACCGCACATGGCTAAATGAAACACTAGAAATATTAGTGATTGGAAAGTTACCTTCTCAAAACCCATTTTTCCAGAATCAGGAAGACCTGTTCCCTAAATGAAAAAAATATACTGACAGGAAACGGGGAAAAAAAGTTTTAAAAATTTTGCTTAAGGCTCCATTCTTCACCCACACAGTTTTGATTGGGACTACAATCATTTTTTAGACAATCCCCTTGATCCCATATATAGATTTGCTTGCAATTTTATCATCTGCTCTTTTATACAGATCTTGTCATTTAACTGCATTGTTACTTTTTTGTCCTGGGGTTAAACAATTTTTTCCTTGTTAAAACAAATTCCAACCTGTTCTCACATTCCCTAGTAGTCCGGGTTTTAGATTATCCCAAATAAAAGGGTCTGGTTTGAATTGGAACCGCCATAAAAAAGTTTCCCCAAGAAGCAGAATCATCCACTATTAAGCTCTCTGGACCAAAAATATTCCCCAAATGATCATGGGGGGGCCCCTGACGCGGGAAAAAAATTTGGAATGAAGTCCATCCATCCTTCCAAACCAAGAGGTACCCAGGCAAAATACAGAGCAAAAAGTGGGCTCTCACAAGGGTCTTCATTTCAAACCCGGACAGACAGCCTGGAGGAGGTTCTTGCTACAAATAGGAGATCCCAGACATCCGCAAGCATCGTTGATGTGCATTGATAATCTAAAAAATGGTGGCAAGAAAAAAGATGAAGAAGCCTCGACTTTGTTATCATCATAAAAAGTGTTGGCTTGAGTTTGCAAAAAAGTTTGGAAAGTAGAAGATTGGAAACTGGTGATTTTGAACGATGAGATGAAAGTCAATAGACCGGGCTCTAATGGGGGCAAATGGATTTTGGAGAATCAAAGGAAAAAGGGGTGAATGGATGGAAAATTTAAAAAAATGTCAAGTTTGGTTTGGGTGAGTGATGATAGGGATGTTCACGCAAAAGGGGTTGGATAATTGACCAGATCGTGGCGATCTCATGGGTATGTGCGTGTCCTCAAATGAATTTCTTTGGGTATAGGACTATGGGAATGAAAAGGACGACATAGTGTTCCAGCAGGACAACAACCTGAACCATTTGTCAAGAGAAGAAGTGGTTTAATGACAATGAAGTAGTGATGCTAGATTGTCCCCCACAATCCCCATAGTCCCCAGACCTCAACACAATAGACCCCCTGGTGGGTTTAAAATTTTTAATAAAAAGTTGTCCGACCCAAATGATTGACCGTAGCACCACCTTGGGAAAATGGAAGGACCTGCTTTACCAAATCGATCAAAAACAGCCCGAAGAAGTCAGGCAGTTTTGTGAGCCAAAGGTGTATTCACAAAGTACTACAAAATATTCACAAAATACTAAAAATTAAAATTTAGATTTTTAGGCGCAAAACAGTAACAATGCAGTTACATAACATGAATCTGCAAACCTAAACATATGTTAAAAATGTGCATGTATCAGATACCCAAAATGATTGTCTATAAAATGATGGGAGCCTCACGTTCAAAGCTGCAATGGATGGTGAGATATGGAGCCTGAAAGTCAAAAGTTCAAAAGATTGTTACCCATTTGCTTGTCAGTGTATGTTTTCCTTAAGCCAAAGAAATTTTGTTTTTGAGACTAATAAATCAAGAGGCTTTTTAAGACTTTTGATAAACAGACTAAGTATTATAATTCTGCAAGAAAAGTTGTTGGTAAATGGCCAAAAAGTTCATCTAGTGACCCTAGCACTGTCACCTCTGTGGTCTGGGACACCCAGAAGCTGATTAATAAAGGTAAGAACTGGGCAGGTATCTAATAAGACGAGGATGGATGAAAAAGAAATGACAATCTACCGAATGCAAGTGATCTGTAAGAACAAATACAGTGTTGGTCTGAGATCCCTTCCACCAGGAGCAATGATTATTAGGGTCACCCTCCACCTATCCAGATTTAACCTTTGTTAAGAGTTCTTATTAATTGGGCCAATAGGAATTTTGTGTCTCTCCCAAAAAAGGCCCCCGGGTGACACTTTTTGGTAAACATGAGCCCCCAAAAAAGTGGCACAATGAGTAGTTGGATCAAAACTCCAAAAAAAAGAGCCATCCATTACTAAAGGGTATACATACTGCAGAGGCCGCCCATGTGGGTCCTAGGAGAGAAAGAGCCCGTTGCCAGTCGGTTGTGTTATCACAGTATTAAGTGTTGGACTGGAATGTAGTCTCCCTAGGTGATCCAAGAAATAGAAAAAAATTTTCCCAAAAAAATTGAAGGAAAAATTAAGATTTCCCGTCCCGATTGGCCTGTCAAAGGGGGCACGGAAGAAGTTCCCAAAATTTTTAATTTTTTTAAAGGGTCTCCTATCCCCTATGCGTGCTACTGCTCTGTCTCATTCGGGCAACCCCTCTGAAATTTTTCCCTTTACGAAAGGGGAAAAAATTGGATGCCCAAAGGGGGGACAATTTCATGGTTCAAAATTTCTTTTCCTCCTTTCAAGCATCATAGTGTGTGAAATGACTGCAGCAGATGAGAGGGAAATCTGTATAATTCACCCTGGCTCTTATCTCTATCCATTGATTTTGCACACAGGTTGGAGGTGTATTGACCTGCCCATACATTCTGCAAGTGCAAGTCGGGGCAGCTCCTCCAATAACCTGTAAACGCTGATGAGTTTTATAGTTATTAATGACCTCTGCACATAATTAAGAATACTGTCAATGTGTCAGTCACAGGGAAGTGTTTTTAGTGGAGGGCCGTTTGTCGCACATTTCCCCTCTTAATAGGGAGAAGAGTGGCGGCTTCAATGTGCCCAGACATGCAGCAAAATGCAGGGTGATCGCGTAATGTTTCTGTGGGGTCAATGACAAATCTGAGGACACCACTCTTATTAAGACAAAACTCTGGACATTTTGGAATATGTGTTTTTCTTTTTTCTATCTGGGAGTGCTGCTATTTTCTTGGATATATTTCGGGTCTCGTGATGTGAGTTGTACATCGCTGGCACACATTGATTTTATAATATATTTTATGGTTGTGTTGCCTTTTTTACATTGGTACATATACAGCATATGCTGTTCTTTTTAAAATGCTTTGTGTAGGGTGTTCTACTGGGCCAATATCAAGATAATTACAATTTTCTATCATTTATCCAAAACATTTCTATATAATTTAGATATCTATGGGTTGTTAGGATAGAGCAAATGCTGGAAGATATTCTGTGGCAACAGTAATACATACAGTAGAGGCCACTATGGAACGTGTTCAATCCTTCAACTAAGTAGATATGGAAACCTTCATAGACGGTGGGCCATGAATCATGGTTATCTCTACAAATAATTGGGAGAAGGGTTACAAAATACCAGGGGCCACATGTATGAAAACTGTCTAGGACTAAAATTCACGTTGTTGCCCATAACAAGCAATCAGAGCACCCCTTTCATGTCATATAGTGCTCTGGAAAAATGAGAGGGGCGCTCTGATTGGTTGGTATGAGCTCTGATTGCTTGTTATGAGCAACAAAGTGAGTTTTAGACCTAGACAGTCTTCATACATGTGGTCCTAGGTGTTTTTTTTTAAATTTGTGGCTTGATACATTTTGATCCACAAGTGATATTGCAATTCTGATTGTGGCAATTGATTTCTGAGACAACTCTGGTCTTCTTTGATATGTCACATGACCACCTCCCCATTGAAAAAAAAACTTGTCCTTGATCTAAAATGGAGGCTTTCAAGATGGCGGCCATGTTCCAGACATAGCCAAAAAGATAGAACCCCTCACCCATTACTATCTGGAGGATTCAGATATGTCATGTTCCCTTTTATTTATTTATTTTTTTCGTATTCAAAACAGTTTATTAAGTGTTCAACATATAGCACAAAGCATGGCAGCAAAACAATCAATGACAGTATACCTCAAACAGCTCAGTTACAGAAACAATCTCAGTACAGTATTAGGCGTACAGAATACAAAACCAACAGGCATGTTCTTCTTCTATAGCAAATAACTGTAGCATAATCTGAGGTCAAGGGAAGCTAAACCGTAATCTGTCATACAAATGCAAGAGGTCACCGACGGCGACCAAGGTACGGTCACTTGGCCCGGGGAGCCAATGGAAACCCCCCACACTCTGCGGTAGCACGTCTGTGAACACAAATACTGCCAGCCAATTTACTCAGTAAACCAACCAAAAGAACCAAAACAACAACAAAGAAAACTTGTGCCAATCCTAGAAGAGAGCAGGGGGTCAAGCTGGGCGTCAGTCCATGACGGGAGGGGGTGGGTGAGGCTCCCTGTCGAGCGTAATTCGCTCTTGGTCCCTAAGCGGGAAGTCTCCAGCCTCAGCCTGAAATCTCCACAATCGGATGCGGGTGAGAGGGTCACTCTAGGTATCAAGGAGCTTAATATACTCAGATGAGTCGCTGAACACCATCCAGCTCGACCACGTGGCTAGGTATCTGTCAGTGGTCTGATTGTGATCCGCACGGATCTCTTCCATCTGTTGAATAGTAGAAAGCTCCTTGAACCAGGATGCTATCGACGGTATCGTTGTTGACTTCCACAATCTCGGTATCAGGGCCTTGGCTGCACAAAGCATGAAAATGAGAATGTGACCCTTAAGTACAGGTATCGGCATTGGGATAATCTGCAAGAGAACTGCTAGCGGGTCGTTCTGCAGCCTAATCTTTGTAACCAACTCAATGATCCGCAGTACTTTTTTCCAGAAGACCTGGATCATTGGGCATGACCACCATATGTGGGACATAGTCCCGACCGCCGAACCGCATCTCCAGCAGACATTAGGGACCTGGGGGTATATCGCGTGCAAGAGTGCCGGCACCCTGTACCAACGGGAAAGTATTTTAAAATTAAGCTCTTGTATCCTACAAGACACAATGGACTTGTACGCCAATAGGCTTGCCGTTCGCCATTCTTCCTCCGAGATAGACCTCCCAAGTTCCTCTGCCCATTTAAGTTGGTAAGCAGGACTAGGGTTCGACCTGAATGAGATAAGTAGCCCGTAAATTTTGGAGATTAAGTGCCCATCAAGGGTTCCATGTGCGCACATGGTTTCCAAGGGGGTAAGTGGTCTATGAAAATTTAGTTTCGCTTTATTAAAGGTATAGTAGTGTGCGATCTGCAGGTACCTAAACCAATTCAGCGGAAGAGAGGGAAAAATCCCCTTGATCTCGGCCATGGTCTGCATTCCCTGGGGGGCAAGCACATCTGCAAACAATAATGGCCTCCTGCCCTGTTCGTTCAAAACTGTGAAGGAAGGGCAATTTAGTTCCAAGGAGGGGTTCCCCGTTATCGGAGTCAATGGACCACCGGGGGAGAGCAGGTCACTTTTAGAACCGTATGTGCGCCAAGCCAGGATGGTGTGACGAACCACCCAAGGAAGACAGAGCACAAGCCGAGTTGGTAAGGCTGACGGGGGCAGCCAAGGAAGGTTTGAGAGCGATGCTTTATAGGTGTTCTCCTCCAGCTGTACCCACAATTTCCTTGATCGGTGCTGATAGAAGTCTACAAATCTCACTGCTACGGCAGCTAAGTAATAAGCCTTGATGTCGGGCAAAGCCAGCCCACCCTCCTGCCTCTCTCTAACAAGAACCGATCTGGCAATCCTCGCCCTTCTACCCCTCCACACAAAGTGTCGTATGTGTTTGTCCACCTGCTGGAAAAAGGTTCTGGGCAATAGACAGGGGATGGTCTGCAGGAGGTACAATATACGGGGCAAAATATTCATTTTTATTATGTTGATTCTTCCTAACCAAGAAAAATCTTTTGTGTTCCATCGTTTCAAGTCAGCTGTTATAATAGTCATGAGAGGGGCAAAGTTCAGCTCTATTAAATCATCTGGATCAGAGGGAATGTAAATTCCCAGGTATTTGAAGGCTCTCTCAACCCACATGAAAGGGAATCCCATCTTCAGGAGAGATATTGTGGAGACCTTCAAGTTGATACCCATTGCCGTTGATTTTGCAAAATTTATTTTAAAATTAGTGAGGTCACCAAACAGTTTCAAAGAGGACATGACGTTGGGTAAAGTGGTGAGAGGTTGGGAAATGTAAAGCAACAGGTCATCCGCATAGGCCGCACACTTGTAGTGATTGTCACCTATGATAATTCCTTGAATATCAGGATTATTCCTGAGGTCTCTCAACAGGTGCTCCATCACTATCACATATAAAATGGGGGAGAGGGGACAGCCCTGCCTGGTGCCATTACGTATCAAAACTGGGGAGGATAGCGTGCCGTTAATCCGGATCCCTTTTATTTTTTAAATAAAAGTGTTCTGGGACTTTTGAATCGCACATATGTAATTTAAATATTTCTAATATACTGTGAACAAACCAGCAAAGATGCCTTTACTACTGACCAACAGGAATCATGTGTCTGGAGGTCTGGAGGTATATGTATCTTATACCGCTCTATCTATAACAAGCAGGCATCCTCTACTTCTAGGGCAGACCTACATAACTTCGCAGGAGGTGGTGGCCAAAACCACCCAGGAACTCCCCATCGGATTAACTAGGGATAGCCCTGGGATTTTCCAGTAACACCCCCAAACCATCCAGGAACATCGATTTTGGGGTGGAGTTTAAACAAGCCCTACCCCTTGGAAATACAGTTCGCCATATCTTATACGGGCCTGGTCTAGAGGAAAGAAGGTTTCTTCACAAGTATGAAAGAAGATTCTTCGCTGTAAGAGCAGTGAGACTGAGTTCATTCATTTTTGGAGTGTCATAATATTACAAGTCATAGTGACTAGGATTCTGGAGAAAGGTCAGATCTAGGGATATATTCTCAGTACCAGATCTGGGACTGGGAAGGAATTTTTTTCCTTAGGATGTGGACTAGTGGCTTGTGTTTCATCTTGTTTTGCCTTCTTCTGTCTACACTGCTCCATACACCTTCATGGCGGACCTGCAATGCAGGGTATAATTATCTTTAATGATAAAATACAGGCACGAGATATCCAATACCCCAGCTTTACATTGGCCCAGCCTCTATGAAGCAGCCCAAAAGTCATCATGTGATGTTACCGTGTACTACAGCAACCTAGTTCATATGGCTCAAAAGAAGAAATGTCCATCTACTGCCTAACAGACTTTTCTTCTTTTGAGCCATATGAACTAGGTTGCTGTAGTACACGGTAACATCACATGATGACTTTTTGGCTGCTTCATAGAGGCTGGGCCAATGTAAAGCTGGGGTATTGGATATCTCGTGCTTGGATTTTATCATTAAAGATGATTATACCCTGCATATCGGTTCCGCCATGAAGGTGTATGGAGCAGTGTAGACAGCAACCATATGAAGCAGCTGATCAGCAGAGGTTCCTGAGGATAGACCATCAATACTGACATCTTTATGTATCTGGACAAACGCCATCCAAGCTATTAAATATCCAGTGTCCATCCCCAACACCAGGGCCAAACCAATGCATGTGGGTCTCTCTATCACTCAATTAAATGCTGAGGTTTCTGCAACTCAACGTCTGTTTGAATCAGACTTGGGTCACCGTAAGGCTGAGGTAACATTAATTATTTTTCCGCCTGTCGGATCCCATGAACAGGATGTGAAAACGGCCTGTTTATGAAAGGGAGCGGGCAAAGGCAAATATGTCAAACATATTCAAAGCTTCCTCTCCAGAGGGGATTATGGTCAGCAAAGCATATCATACACCTGCATTTACTACCACTCATGAGGAGCACCCGGCACCAACACATCCTGGTAGGAAGTTCTTCCTCTGATAAAATAAAAGTCATGTAGACGGCAAGTGTGATAAATACCTCGATGAAAACATGGCGGCCTAAAGGGGATATATCATGGACACAACTCCTCTCCATATTTCCATATTTCATGACACCTTTTCCTAATTTTCCCTTCCCATTTCATAAGTCGTTGATGAGATTTACTTGTATTTAGGGCTCTGGGTGGCTCCTCCAATTCATCACATGTAGTAAGGATTCCTTTATTCCCCCTTTACAATATTGTTTGTGACTTTTCTTTGAACTGATTTGCCACCTGTTTCTCTGGGGTGTTTGTCTTTTTGGGTGCACCCCTGCTTTGCCCTATTTTTGCTGATGCTTGCTGGACCACTGTATATAGCAGAGGCAGTGACCAATGTAAGAATCACTGATCAATGGGAAACATAGTTTTTTGATCATTAGTCGTATAAGGAAGAGCCCAGAGTCAGCACAGGCATATGGGCAGCATTGTGGCACTGCACCCTGCGCCCCAGAATTGCTAGTAGAATGGTATATTTGAGGAGAAAGTGACCAATTATAATGCCAGAGAGACTCGCTGCATATATAGCAGAGCAACAAGTCTGTATACAGTCACCAGAAGGTGAGACAGTGGGCTGAAGTAAAAGACGTTATGTAGCCACCATGAGACAATCCATTGGCCTGGATTAGGAGACTAAACACGACTTGAACTGAGCAAAGGTGACAGAGGTGAAACCTACCCTGATAATGTTCTATACAATGGACAGAGGAGAAACCTGTCCTGAGAATGTTCTATACAGTGGACAGAGGAGAAACCTGTTCTGATAATGTTCTATATTGTGGACAGAGGAGAGAGCTGTCCTGAGAATGTTCTATATTATGGACAGAGGAGAAACCTGTCCTGAGAATGTTTTATGCAGTGCACAGAGGTGAAACCCGTCCTGAGAATGTTCTATACAGTGGACAGAGAAGAAACCTGTCCTGAGAACATTCTGTAGAGTGGACAGAGAAGAAATATATCCTGAGAATGTTCTATACAGTGCATAGAGGAGAAATCTATCCTGATAATGTTCTATACAGTCGATAGAGGAGAAACCTGTCCTGAGAATGTTCTATACAGTGAACACAGGAGAAAACTACCCTGAGAATGTTCTATACAGTGGACAAAGAAGAAACCTTATCTGACAATGTTCTATGCAGTGTACAGAGGAGAAATCTGTCCTGAGGATGTTCTATACAGCGGGCAGAGGAGAAACCTGTCCTGAGAACGATCAATACAGTGGACAGAGAAGAAACACGTCCTGAGAATATTCTATACAGCAGGCAGAGAAGAAACCTGTCCTGAGAATATTCTATACAGCAGGCAGAGAAGAAACCTGTCCTGAGAATATTCTATACAGCGGGCAGAGGAGAAACCTGTCCTGAGAATATTTTATTCAGCGGGCAGAGAAGAAACCTGTTCTGAGAATATTCTGTACAGTGAACAGAAGAAAAACCTTACCTGAGAATGTTCTATGCAGCGATCATAGGAGAAACCTGTCCTGAGAATCTTCTATACAGGGGCTAGAGGAGGAATCTTACCTGAGAATGTTCTATACAGTGGACAGAGGAGAAACCTGTCCTGAGAATGTTCTACACAGTGGACAGAGGCGAAACCTGTCCTGAGAATGGTCTAAACAGTGGACAGAGGCGAAACCTGCCCTGAGAATGTTCTACACAGTGGACAGAGGAGAAACCTTCCCTGAGAAAGTTCTATACAGTGGACAGAGGAGAAACCTGTCCTGAGAATGTTCTATACAGTGTCAGAGGAGAAACCTTCCCTGAGAAAGTTCTATACAGTGGACAGAGGCGAAACCTGTCCTGATAATGTTCTATACAGTGGAGAATGTTGCTACCTGTCCTGAAACCAACAATAACATCTAACCACCTACCCATACACAGTAAGTGATCTGGTAGGGAAAAAATGGACAACCTCAAGAGTATTAATCCTCCTGAGTAATGAAATAAAGCGTACAAACATTAACCTTATGTTCTACAGTTGTTCACTATCTTGATTAAAGTTATTGCTATCAGTGTCAAGGCCAGGGATTTAACTATAGCCATAGAAGCCATAAGCACTGCCATGAGGCCCAGAGATTGACTGGGCCCACTCAGGTACAAGAACATTGTTCTTTTTGTAGGGACTAAGTAGTTGGTGGCTTTCTGCTATCTGGTCACTACTATGTGGGTTCCCTGACATATCGCGATATTATTTATACCTTTAATTAATGCTACTTATGCTGCTGTTTTATTTTATTGTCATTGTGTGATGTGGCCCATCTCATTTTGCTATGGGGCCATATGAATTCTGATTACGCCCCTGGTCATGGCCCACCAGTGAAACTAATATTTGGGGCCCATCAATGGAGCTTATTCTCTAAGCTCCCCAGTGAAGCTGATTTTTGAGGTTTATTCTACGAGTACTGCATATGACTGCACATGACTTCTGCCTCACTCGTGTAACGATTCTGGAGGTGGATCCACTGGACCACCGCAGGCGATGGCGTAAGCCCCTACCAGGGAGTGGAATCTAAGTGGGACCCGGTTTTCACCAGAGCCCGCCGCAAAGCGGGATTGGTCTTGCTGCGGCGGGTGTCCACCAGGTCACTACCACTGGCGGGCCTTGCCTGCGTGTGCGGCCAAGGGTGCGAGTACAGGAACGGCAGCAGGCTCGTAGTCGAGGACCTATGACAGAAGGTCAGGACAGGCGGCTCTGGTTCGTAGACGGTAGACAAGCAGGTGGTCGGTACACAGGAAGGCAATACTGGAATGCTCAGGAACACTTTCACCATGGGTATGAACACCAAAGATCCGGCGAGGGCCGGCAGGAAGTGACCGGACTAAATAGGAGCAGTGCCCGGCAATGAACCAATTACCGGCGCACTGCCCCTTTAAATTCAAATTGCCGGCGCGCGCGCCTCTAAGGGCGGAGCTACGCGCCGGGACACGGAAGCAACCTGAGCAGGACGTGGCCGGGTAATGTGCATGCCGTGCGGGTACGCGGGGAGGCGAGCGGACCCCGAACCCGACGTGCGGGACGGTGCTCCGCTCGGTGCAGGTGCACTGGCGCGCCTGCGACCCCGGGACATGGTCGCAGGGCTCCCGTGACAGTACCCCCCGCTTGGGCCCCCCCCTCTTACTGGCTTGGAAAAATCTCTGGATGAGACTGCGTGTTCAGGATGTTTCTCCTCCGGCTCCCAGGACCTCTCTTCAGGTGCCGAACCCCTTCCAGTGCCATCAAGAAGTATCGCTTTCCCCTAGTTCTTCTCATGCCCAGAATCTCCTTGACCTCGAAGACATTGGGCGCATCAGCCACAGCCGGAGGAGGAGCGGCCTTCTGGGAAAAATGGTTAAGTACCAGAGGTTTCAATAAGAAGACATGAAACGCATTGGGATATTCTCATCGTGGGAGGGAGCCGGAGTTTGTATGCTACCGGATTGATGCGGCTGATGACCTCAAAGGGTCCCAGGAAACGGGGTCCCAGTTTGTGAGACGGCATCTTTAAGCGGACATATCTAGATGAGAGCCACACCTTTTCACCTGGGGAGAACACCGGAGGAGGGATTCTTCTCTTGTCCGCTTGAGACTTCATGCGCTCGGACGCACGGAGCAGCGACTGACGGGTCTGGGACCAGATGGCCTTCATGTCTTGAACCAGTGCGTCCGCATCGGGACCTCGGAGGAGGTTGCCCAGAGGGAGAGGGGGGCGGGGATGTAAGCCATACACGATGTAGAAGGGGGAGGCCCCTGCGGACTCGGACTCAAGGGAGTTATAGGAGAACTCCGCCCACGGCAGTAACTTGGCCTAATCATCTTGGCGTGCTGAGACGAAATGACGAAGGTAGCAACCCAGGACTTGGTTGACCCTCTCCACCTGGCCGTTCGTCTGTGGATGGTAGCCGGAAGAGAAGTCGAGCTTCACTTGAAGTTGGTTGCACAGAGCTCGCCAAAACCTGGAGACAAATTGAACTCCCCGGTCCGAGGACAATTTGCTGAGGGAGTCCATGGAGCCGGAACACATGGATGAAGAATAACTCAGCTAGCCGGGAGGCGGATGGCAGCCCTGGCAACGGGACGAAGTGCGCCATTTTGGAAAAGCGATCAGTAATCACCCAGATAATGGTGTTGCCAGACGACGGAGGGAGGTCGGTTATAAAGTCCATCGAAATGTTGGTCCAGGGTTGAGTGGGAACGGGAAGTGGCTGAAGTAGGCCTGCCGGCTTGTGACGTGGCGTCTTGTTCCGGGCACAGGAGTCGCAAGACGCAACGAAGTCCTTGATATCCTTCTCCAGCTCTGGCCACCAATAGAAACGGGATATCAGGTGGAAGGTTCCCTTCGGCGCCGGGATGGCCAGCCACCAATGAGCAATGTCCCCATTTCAAGATACGTCTGCGGAGAGCAGACGCACATAAGTCCTTCCAGGCGGAACCTTCCGGAGGTCACTGGAGCAGCCGAGATGAGACGTTCTGGGGGATGATGTGTTCAGGAGAGGTCTCTTCACCCACCACGTCGGAAGCACGGGAGAGGGCATCAGCTCTCACATTCTTCTCGGCTGGCCTGAAATGGATCTGAAAGTCGAACCGGGAGAAGAAGAGCGACCACCTGGCCTGGCGTGGGTTAAGTCGCTGAGCAGTCTGCAGATATTGGAGGTTCTTGTGGTCCGAGTAGATACGGATGGGAAAACGGGCACCCTCCAGCAGATAACGCCACTCCTCCAGGGCCAATTTGATGGCCAGTAGCTCCCGGTCGCCAATCGTGTAATTCCTCTCGGCTGAAGAGAACGTCTTGGAGAAGAAGCCGCACGACACAGTCTTACCCGTAGGCCCTTTTTGTGTAAGGACTGCTCCAGCCCCTACAGACGAAGCATCCACTTCCAGAGTGAAGGGTTTCGTGGGGTCTGGACGTGCCAGGATAGAAGCCGTAGCGAAGGCGGATTTGAGCCTCACAAACGCCTTCTCGGGCCCGACAGCCAACTGCGTGGATTGGCTTGTTTCTGGTGAGAGCCACTATCGGGGCCACCAGCGTAGAGAAGTGCGGGATGAATTGGCGATAGTAATTGCAGAAGCCCAAGAATCGCTGGATAGCCCGCAGCCCGACGGGGCGTGGCCATTGCAATACGGCAGACAGTTTAGCAGGGTCCATCCGTAGGCCTTGGTCAGAGATGACATACCCCAGAAACGGGAGGCTGGTCTGATGGAAGAGGCACTTCCCTAGCTTGGCATACAGGTGGTTCTCCCGGAGACGTCTTAGTACTAGACGGACATGGCTGCGGTGGGTCTCGAGGTCAGGGGGGAACACCAGTATGTCATCGAGCTAGACTACACGCAGGAGAGGAGGATGTCACTGTAGACGTCATTCAACGAGCTCCTGAAGACTGCTGGCACATTACAGAGTCCAAAGGGCATCACCAGGTACTCGTAGTGCCCATGCCCTGGTGTTGAAGGCCGTCTTCCATTCATCGCCCTGCGGATTCGGACCAAGTTGTAAGGCCCCTCTCAAATCCAACTCGGAGAAATCCGAGGAGAATCGCCGACGAGGAGCGAGGCAACACATAGAAGGCGATCTCTTCCTTATGCAGGGCCCCCACATGGAGAGACAGTGGCTTGGTGACGAACTGGATGGTGTCACTAAGCAGCTCCCCGCTGACTGATGAGATGACAAGCGGTTTCTCCAGACGTACCACTGGAAGCCGATACCGCCTCACTAGAGGCTGGTGGATGAAGTTTCCCGGCGGAGCCCGAGTCCAGAAACGCCGGAACCTGGAATGTGATACCAGACTCTGACATGACCTGCACAGGCATCAACAGGCGTGGAGAGGAGGAGGTTGCACCTCGGGAGGCCTCTACCACAGATCCTATGTGCGGGAGTTTCCCGCAGCCTTGGGGTGCTTGGGACAATTCCTCCGAAAATGCTCTGGGCTGCCACAGTAGAGACACAAGTTCAGTTGTCGCCGCTGGGCCAATTCTTGCTCAGAGAGGCGAGCCCGATCAATCTGCATGGGCTCGTCGGTGGGTGTTGGAGGCTGTGGCGCAGGAGGCCCCTGGAACACCGGTTCCAGGCGAAGAAACCAGCGAGGTTGGGCTGACTGACGTTCTTGCAGAAGCTCCTCCTCCCGTTCAATGAAGCGTATATCGATGCGGGTCGCCACCCGGATCAAGTCGCTAAGGGAGGACGGGAGGTCTCTAGCGGCCAAGACGTCTTTAACTCGACTTGAGAGTCCCTTCTTGAATGTAGCACACAGAGCGGCCTCGTTCTATGCCAGTTCAGAGGCCAGCGTACGGAATTGCACCGCGTAGTCTCCTACAGACAGGTCCCCCTGGCGTAGGTTTAGGAGGGCCGTCTCAGCGGAGGAGGCACGGGCTGGTTCCTCGAAGACGTTGCGGAACTCACTGAGGAACGACTGTAGATCCGCCGTCACCGGATCATCTCTGTCCCATAGCGGTGTAGCCCATGCCAGGGCCTTCCCGGAGAGGAGGCTGACCACGAAAGCCACCTTCGCACGTTCGGACAGGAACTGGTCGGTCATCAGCTCCACGTGCATAGAGCACTGGGTGATAAACCCCCTGCATAGTTTCGGGTCACCGCTGAACTTGGATGGGAGTGACAGCCGAAGCTTGGGTCCCCTGGGGATCACCGGAACCGCTGGGGCAGAAGCAACTGGAGATGGCGGTGGCTGCTGCTGGACGGTGACGAGCTGCTGCACCAAGGAGGAGAGTTGCTCGAGCTGCTGCGCTTGCTGCGCAATCTGTTGTGATTGCTTGGCCACGACGTTGGTGATGCTGGCAACACTTGGCAAGGGTACCTACCAACCATGGCCAGATCCTACTGTAACGATTCTGGAGGTGGATCCACTGGACCACCGCAGGCGATGGCGTAAGCCCCTACCAGGGAGTGGAATCTAAGTGGGACCCGGTTTTCACCAGAGCCCGCCGCAAAGCGGGATGGTCTTGCTGCGGCGGGTGTCCACCAGGTCACTACCACTGGCGGGGCTTGCCTGCGGTGGCGGCCAAGGGTGCGAGGTACAGGAACGGCAGGCAGGCTCGTAGTCGAGGACAGACAGAAGGTCAGGACAGGCGGCTCTGGTTCGTGGACGGTAGACAAGCAGGTGGTCGGTACACAGGAAGGCAATACTGGAACGCTCAGGAACACTTTCACCATGGGTATGAACACCAAGGATCCGGCGAGGGCCGGCAGGAAGTGACCGGACTAAATAGGAGCAGTGCCCGGCACTGAACCTCTTACCGGCGCACTGCCCCCTGAAATTCAAATTGCCGGCGCGCGCGCGCCCCCTAGGGGCGGAGCTACGCGCCGGGACAACGGAAGCAGCCTGAGCAGGAGCGTGGCCGGGTAAGTGCATGCCGGCGGGGACGGGGAGGCGAGCGGACCCCGAACCCGACGTGCGGGACGGGGCTCCGCCCGGTGCAGGGGCACGGGCGCGCCTGTGCCCCGGGACAGTGGTCGCAGGGGCGTCCGTGACAACTCGATATTCCTTTCATCCTAAAAAACCAGCCCCAAACCTACCATGACAGGAGGCCGCCTTGACCAAGGGCCCAACCTGGTTTTCCACTGCTTCCCTGTGGACCAGTCTGAGTCTGATTGTGATATTGCTTGTGCAGTTAAAGGGGTTGTTCTGGTTCCCACTCCCCTCTGTTCCAGTTCTGCCTGTGTGACTGCTCTCGTGGGGTCTTCTGTTGGCCTCCTGGTCCTAGCAGTCGGGATAATCACTGCTGCAGCCACTGATTGGCTCACGGTCATGTGTCTTTTCTTGACATCACTGTTTGGAATGAATGCTGAAGTTCCAACTGCCAAGACTAGGAAGTCAATAGAGGACCCAGCAAGGGCAGAGGTGAATATGGAGCCAAGTATCCCTTTTTTTTTTAGTTTCCAGGGCTAGTGACTGAAAACAAAGTTTTTACCAGGTCAACCCCTTTGACTAACTGTGGTCACCAACTTTTCAAGAAACTTTGCATATCTCATCAGTTGAAGTGAAGATAAGAACCTTTTCAAAAATGTATCTTCACTTATCAGATTCCTTCCTCAGCCAAACCGATCATTTACATGCTGCCTAAAGAAGTCTATGGAGAGGGAGGAGAGGAGAAATATGGCTTACAATGCTCAATACCACTCTATCATGTTCTCTATTCTGCTTCAGCTTCTGAGGGTGTAATGTAGAGACATAAGGTGACTCTGGCTAAGAACCAACTGAGAGGTTCAAAATGCGTGCAACGCATATACTGTTTTTGAAGGAATAGGTTTTTTTATTGGGATATAGTAAAGATTTAAGAATTTTTTATGAATTGGGAAGTGTGCTGGATATCTTTATACTACAAGAGACATAAGGGAGCAGGAGAGGTGTATGTGTGCATGCATGGGAGCACACCTCCTGTGTATGGGAGATATCATAGCATCTAGTCCCCAACCCCTACCTAAAAATTAGACAATTGGTGAAAAATGTCCAGAAACAGTGTTACTTCCCTTGCACACATACAAAGCACCAAATCCTGAAAGTACAGGCGTAATTCAAGTGGTCTTCAAAGAACCATCATTATCTAGGATGCAATATGCCCCACAAGGGAGCAAAGAGATTTCAGGGGCCTGGGCCTAGACCTAGGTTTTACTAGTGATTAGAAAGGACAAGCAGGTCTACAATTTAGTGAATCATCTTGTTCATCTCCGATGTCTGTGTGGTTTTGTTACACACAGTCTTCAGGAGATTTACTTGTGTTGCCTGTTCTGTGAGTCTGGAGCCACCATAGTTTGCCTACAGGTGTATAAAAGACAATTTCTTGCAACAAATATTTGAGAACTGATCTTGTGGATAACTTAGAAATAATCAGAGTGAAGAGAATATTATGGAGCAGGAGGTGGTTAGTATCGAGAGAGTGTCATAGCCAACTGGCTCGGTTAAGATCAGACAGCTACATTATCAAACGGAAAGGTAAGTGCATGGTCAGAAAAGAAGCCCGTTAGAATGGAGGGAGAAAATAAAGGAAACTATTAGCAAATTCAAAACTTGACTAGGCCAGTAAAGGTAAAAATATCAATTTAATTGCACTACGGAGGGGATGCACACAATTGTGCAGTCAGTCAGTCCTGCACAAAATGGGTGAATATTTATAGCCAGGTTTAAAGAGGAGGAGACAGACCCTGTAGCTGGCAACTAGTGAAAATCCAAGACAGTCTTCTGATTGTGGAATTGTGGTAAAATTGTGGAAGCATCCTCAATTGTTCAATATGTAGAAAAGCCACAAATGGAACATTACAAAAACGTCTTTAGTAGTCACACGACCATCAGGAATTTGCATGTGACTTTGTATCGTCACGTAACCCAAGCTTGACAGCCACACACACCATGATTTATATTTACTACTTTTTATTACACAGTGGTCACTGTGGTCACTGAATTACAGTGGCCTCTGAACACAATATTTTCTACATGCAGTGGTCATTCATAGGATATTGTCTCTTGAAATCAGACATACAATATCCCAGACATGTGGAAGATATGATTGATGGAAGTTTCAACCAATTATCATGAATATTTTACCTATAAAAGCCCTTTCTTAGTGAGATACATGCAGTGATTGGCATCTATTAGCGCCTCTCTACAGTACAGTGTGGTACTACATGTCCTGTACTGCTCTTACATGAATTATTGAGGTGCATGCAGTGATTGGTGGTCTATAGCGCCTCTCTACAGTACAGTGCGGTACTACATGTCCTGTACTGCTCTTACATGTATTAGTCAGGTGCATGCAGTGAGATGTGGGGTAGTAGCGCCTCTCTACAGTGCAGTGCGGTACTACATGTCCTGTACTGCTCTTACATGTATTAGTGAGGTGCATGCAGTGATTGGTGGAGTAGTAGCGCCTCTCTACAGTACAGTGTGGTACTACATGTCCTGTACTGCTCTTACATGTATTAGTAAGGTGCATGCAGTGATTGGCGGTCTAGTAGCGCCTCTCTACAGTACAGTGCGGTACTGCATGTCCTGTACTGCTCTTACTTGTATTAGTATGGTGCATGCAGTGATTGGCGGTCTATAGTGCCTCTCTACAGTACCGTGTGGTACTACATGTCCTGTACTGCTCTGACATGTATTAGTGAGGTGCGTGCAGTGATTGTTGGTCTATAGCGCCTCCGTACAGTACAGTGCGATACTACAGGTCCTGTATTGCTCTTTCATGTACTAGTGAGGTGCAGGCAGTGATGGGCGGTCTTTAGCGCCTCTCTACATTACAGTGCGGTACTACATGTTCTGTACTGCTCTTACATGTATTGGTGAGGTGCATGCAGTGATTGGCGGTCTAGTAGCACCTCTCTATGGTACATGTCCTGTACTCCTCTTACATATATTAGTGGGATGCATGCAGTGATTGGTGGTCTAGTAGCACCTCTCTATAGTACAGTGCAGTACTACATGTCCTGTACTGCTCTTATATTAGTGAGGTGCATGCAGTGATTGGATGTAGTGAATTCCAGCTTCCAGCAGCTCTCTCTAGGGAATGTGCTTTATCTGTAATAGTATCTGCTTTATTCTATCTTTGGGGCTTTAGAAACAATTACCAATTTTCCATAGAGTTATGGCTTCCACATGCACTACTCATCCCAGAACCAATTAATATTGTAGGTTGAAGGACCATTGTAGTTGTACTTTGTTACTTTTTGATGCTGAGCTTTTTATATACTTTGGTTAGATTTTCCCTCTTAACTAGAGTTCTTAACTGATTTAATTCTCATTTCCTGTTGCCCGGACCTTTCCGGATACATATTTATCCAGCTTTGGCCTCTTCTCATGAGCTTTTGTACAGGTTACTGACCTGACCTGAATTACCAGCGTGTTTAATTTACTGAGCAAACATAACCATAACCTTAAAAAATATTCTATGTCCCACGCACGGAGGAAACATTTCTGTACAATTAAACACCTGTTCCAACATTGTCCTCTGATACCCGACCTCGCTATGTCTCTGTCTGAAATTATAGAATTATCCATTGGGAAGGCAGAACTGAAGCCCCCGTGAACTTCCCCCAGTTTGTGGTAGGACTGGTTCATTAACATGGCTCCAATCGGAATGTATATGTGAGGCTCCATCTAATTGGACATGACTGGTTAAGAATGACTTGGGCCGGCGTCCAGCTCTCACTGTCACTTACTCTGTGTAATAAGCTACTACTGCTGGCTATTCATTCAATTTCTTAACTATGGCCAGTAATGAACTTGGACGGCCCATTGTTGGCAGGCAGAAAAAAAAGCACAGTGAGCTCAATTAATCTGGCGTTCTGGTTCCACTTAGAGAAGGAACAAGAAAAACAAGTCTATCCATCTCCACTGCCTGTAAGAATTGGATTTACTCATGATTTACTGTGTAATAACATTACTCTTCTTGTTGTGGTTTTTTTTTGTTAATGGGTGTAGGATATAAATGTCCACCATTTGTATAGAATGCGACGCTCTTGGTTTTAAAAGATCAGGATCCACTGCCTTTGCTTCTTGGAGGCTATTGCCCTGCAGTTCTGCAGGTGTTCTTAGCCTGTTCCCATATACCTTCTGCTTCTGGTAGAAATCGGGCCACCATGGGTTACTTTCCGCATGATGGGTTACTTTCCGCATGATGGTGCTACGTGTTAGACATCATGCATCAGAATGACTGAAAGATTATCTATATAGGACTCTGGTCACCATGTTGAACACCTGGGGCGACACGTCTGAAAACTGGCGTCTCCGCAGCAGTTTTTAGGCACATTTAATCAGTATAAAGTGCACCAGGAAGTACAATCCTCTCAAAACTCTGGCGTCAGGTATTCCTTGCATAGTAAACTTAATGCGCCTAAAAACGTGCATTGCGCCTAAAAAGGCGCTTTGTGCAAATGGCGGCACATATCGTATCATTGCTGGTGTATGTAATGTGCCTATCAAGGTGCATTGCACAACAGAGGCGCATAACGTATCATTAGTAATGTATGTAATGCGCCTATCGCGGCGCATTGCATTACGGAGGTGCATAACGTGTCATTGCTAGTGTATG
Source organism: Phyllomedusa bahiana (assembly GCA_025379985.1). NCBI lineage: Eukaryota > Metazoa > Chordata > Amphibia > Anura > Hylidae > Phyllomedusa > Phyllomedusa bahiana. Next base: position 27,020 of record JAODAL010006127.1, read on the forward strand.
TAATGCACCTCAATACGTGCATTGTGTTATGGAGGCACACAGCGTATCATTACTACTATATGTAATGTGCCTTTGAAGGCACATTACAATTTGTCATGCCCGGCGTATAATGCGCCTAGTTTTGGTATATTACAGTTAATTTATATCGAGAATATGGTGTCAAAAGTGTTTTTGCCGCAAAATAGACCAAAAAACTGCCGCTTGCGTATTGGGACATGTCGTCCCTGATGTCATCACCATGAAGTAATAATTTAATAAGGCCTGCCCATCTCAGACATTTATGGCATATCACACCTATGTGGAGAGTGTTGCTTTAAATTGGTTTTCATGCTACTATAATTAGCATTTAAAGGGTTTTATCATTACATTAAATGGTCTTCAGAATAAGGGGACAGTGAAAACAAGCAACTTTGGATGTCATTAGCAAAGCTGTCTTGTTTTCACAGTCTCCCTTATCTTCTGTTTCTGTAAACATTGTTCCCCAGTGCCAGTCGGATTCCTCCTCCTTTCATTTCATTGGCTGATGGCTCTACTAATTTACATTCTGTCTGGCCCCCGGTCGTATTCACAGGATCGCGCATTCCTGCCTCTCTCACTCAAAATAAGGGGCTGGCAATATTTCACTCTGCACAGCCAGCAGCTCCTCATTGACACTGCAGCTGCTTCTACAATCAGAAAACAGCAGAATTGTGCTCGGTGCTCCTGCGTGTAAACATAGAAGGGAGACAGATCTGTGCTGCTCTGGATGAGTTCATAGAGGACTGGATTCAACTGTAACAAACCTCCAGCTGTGAGAGGAGAAGAGATCAGTGCTCTGAGTTCACAAAAGACTGTGTAGACTGAATGCAGGCCTATGGTATGTAAACAAACAGCCCCTTACAAAATAAGACTACATAGGGAGAGGAGTGACACAGTGAAATGTGGACTCAGACAGAGATGGGGGGGAGAGCACACTGACTCGGGAGCGAGCATGAACCGTGAAAGGGGGATGAGGTCACCCCTCTTCCGTTAGGGCTGGTTCACACGGCTTATTTAAGCCGTAATTGCAGGACGGCATGCAGTACGGCTCCAATCAGTACCAGAATAAGCCGTGTGAACGGCCCCTTAAGAAACACCCATCTGGGAGGGGAAGAAACGCCCCTGGATTTGTAGAGCTGAGAAACTGAAAATGCAATGAAACACACAAACTGATGAAGCGATAAATAGCCTTTAACATGTAGGGAAAGGTAAATGAGGACTATTACCAAATGCTTTGCTATGTTGATGTTTTTTTGTTCAGGAGAAAAAGAAGATTTCTCTTCTTAGAGCACACAAGTTTCCCTGGTTGCAGACCTCCTCTCCCCACTTCTTCCTGTCATCTCTTATCTCTCATTGCTCCAAGCTACTGTCAGTAAGTTCAACCATGGTGATTCACTCCCTGCCGAGTCTTATCTCTAGGACAGGAGTTTGTTTATCTAAGGTAATGTACCCGCCTGAAATGTACAGCGCCCTGGAATCAAGGGCGCTCCAAAATAAATAATAATAATAATAAGACAAGTTTGAATCCTTAGGCCGTGTTCACACGGCTTATTTTTCTGACGGATGGCCCTCTTTCCCGCTTCGTCTGTTGCCGCTTGCAAAACGGCGCCGAATCGCGTAGGGTTTCCATTACGGCTTTAATTCACTTTGCGCTTTCATAGAAAAACAGTCTGAAAAATCTCCGCTCGGCAAATCCGCGCGGGGGGAGAAAGTGACATGCATTGTCTATGGGGCCGGGAGCGGCGCCCCCGCCGCGTTCCGGCCCCGCCCCCGTCCCGCCCCTTATTCACGGCGGATTTGTGCGCTCAATACGGCGCACAAATCCATCGGGAATAAGCCATGTGAACACGGCCTTAGGGTATTTACACTGTTTTTGGGCCGTGCACACGGCCGCAGGGGACAGTTTTTTTTTCACGATTAGCGGAGAAAAGCCCTCCCCCTTTACATAAACATGTTCTTCTTTCTGTCTGAAAAACCGCTGGGCGGAAAACCTGTGCAGTGCGGACTGCTGCGTAGGGTTTCCATAGAGGCCCATTTTAAAAGTTTTCATCTGGTTTGCAGACGGTTTTCAAAACCGAAAACCATCTGAAAAAATGTGAGACAATCCCTTTCAAGAGGACCAAATTAGTGATAGGGTGTATTCAACTCACTTGTACAAATTTGCCATTGGCAATCTCAACCCTTCACCACTAATTTGATAATATATCACTAATAATGAACTTTTATTAACCCTTTACTGATATCTGACGTGTGAGTATGTCCTGCTGTCGGTAAGGTTCTATGTGGTGAGATCGCTCTGCAATTGCAGCTGACACCTTCCGGTAACAGCAAGGAACAAAGCCAGCTCTGTAGCCTGCTGTTTAACCCCTTTCACACCGAAGCCATCACAGTTGTGGCATCTAAGTTAACAAGAAACAGTGCTGCACATCATTTCTAACTCTGATCGGCACCCCCAAGGCGAGATCGTTTACTTGGGGGCCGTGAAGCTCCTGGGCTCCAATGCAGAAAGTGAAATTGGGCCCCCCAGCTACCATGCGTTATTTATAATACTGGTGTCTTCCTATGTGGCAGGAGGGCCTTTGGGCCCCCTTAGTCTGCAGGGTCTGGTAGCGACTGCTACCTCTGCACCCCTTACAGCTACACCCATGATGGGGGCTGAAAGCCTTGTGAAGGCTTCCATTGCCGCTATATCTCCTGTTTTACTACTTCTTGCTCTAGACCGGAAGCCGTAAAACTGCCATCTTTGTACACCCTATTTCATTGTCTATACAATGCAATAGACTGTACTAATGATCATCTCCCTTATTGTTTAAGTACCCCAAGGGGTTTAAAAGTTTAAAAAAAGAATTATATATTAAAAGTTCAAATCACCCCTCTTTTGCCATTTTACAAAAAAAAGAAAGTTGCCCATAATTGTTATCACCACATCCGCAAAAGTCTGATCTATCAAAATATAACATAATTTATCCGTTTGCTGACCACCATAGAAGAAAAAAATATTTTAAATGCCAAAATTGTGGGTTCCTGATCAAAAGAGTCGCACTGATACCAATAAAAAGTACACCTCAGCCCGCAAAAAATGCACCATCACTCAAGTCCATAGCTGCAAAAATGTATTTGTCGCAGAAATAGCGCTCCGACGCAAAATTGAAAAAGAAAATGTTTCGAATTTTTTTCACAATACTAAAACATAGCAAAAGCCGCACATATTTGTTATCACCAGAATCACATCAACCCGCAGACTACAGATAACACATCATTATACTAAAGAGTGAACACTGTAAAAACAAACCCTCCGCACACATGGCACAAGTATGATTTTTTTCACATTTCGTCCCACAATTCTTTTGCAGTCTTCCAGTTTATTCTATAGTACGGTCAATGACACTATTAGAGAGTACATCTTGTCCCACAAAAATTAACCCTCATATGTCTATGTAGATGGAGAAATAAAAAGGTTATAGCTCTGGGAAGGAGGGAAAAATGTAAGTGACAAAAAAAAATAGGCTGCGGCGGAAGAGGTTAACATTTCTATTTTTAATCAACCAAAATACTAAAAGATGTCCAAGCACTGACCCTGTATCTCTGTATCCTAAGAGTAGCCTCCTTGTCAAGCCACTAACTGACTTTTAATAGGTAACAGAAATTAGTAAAGCTTATATAGCACCTGCAGTTTGCTATAAGCCAAATTGCCATTGAAAGGAAAAACAAAACCGAAATAATCACAACCCCCAACATGTTTCACCACTGTCGCGGTATCATCAGGGGTGTTGGGTTATAACTGTTGTCTCACTGACCCGGGCAAATATGTTGAGAATGTGGACCCGAAATTTCCGGATGGAGGACAGAGAGGTGACCATGCATGGTCCAGGTTCAAACTGGCTCACAGGGGAGCAAAGGAAATGCCGGGTGGGCCAATGGGCATGGCAGGAGAAAGGCAGAGGAAGAGAAGCAGAAAGCAAGAGACAGAGCGCAAGAGTCAGGTGCTTGGAAATATCACAAACCAGAAAAGAGGAGATTTTTTTTCTAAACTGATAAACCACCTTTAAATAGGAATTCCCGATTTCTTGAAAACATGTAGGCAAAGGTAAATAAAGACTACTACCAAGTACATTGCTGTTCTGATTTTACTTCTCTTCACAGTTAGGAGCATTTTTATCTCCAGCTTGTTTGCAAAAGCTTCCCTAGGTTACTAACCACCTCGCTCTGCTCCAACAGGCCAGAGGCTTGGCCAGGATGTTGATGTCATTTCCGGCTATGTCTTAGTCTATGTTCACACGGCTTATTGGCGGGGCGTAATTCCGCCCCGCAATTACACCGTGTGGATGGGGGCGGGAGCGGGGGCCGGCACCTCGCCGGCCCATAGACTATCATTACGTATACGCCGCTAGAAAATGACCCGTCACTTATCTCCCCGCCGAGCAGGGAGAGGAGACGTAATCCATAGTTCTCTATGAGAACTGTGGATTACCGTAATGACTGGGACGTATTCCAGCCGTAATTCGTGCACTACGGAGCATAATTACGGACTGAAATACGTCCCATTTTAAGCCGTGTGAACAAAGTCTTATCAGCAGAACAGGAGCTATTTTATCTTTCTTACTAAACAAACTTTAACCATTTAGAGCTCTGTAACTTTCTGCCCTGCTTTTAAAACCCCTCTATCACCAATGGCCCTCTAACAGACTTGGCTAGGGATAGGAGAGCTGAAATGTCAGTAAGTGCTGTAGATCCGCCCAAAACCTGAACAGGAAGGGGGAGCCTGAAGCTGGCTGTGAAGATCTACTCTCTTAAACAGCATAGTGAGAACAAACATTTAAGTACGGGAAATCTATCTTTTCCTCATCTAAATGATAGCACATAATCAGCGACTGAGTAGAAATTTGCTTCTCAGTATGTCTTGTATGTGCTGCCTTTTAGAAAAATGTTTGGATACTGGAAGATCAATATTTAATTGTCCAAGAGCATGAGAACTGTTATCAATCAAAGACTTTAAATCGACTGTAGTTCTACCTGTATTTCATCATCAAGGGCACTGTAGCAAGTAGATATTGAAAATAATTAATCTTGAAACTTCTGCACAAGTTCAGGTGTAGAAAAGCTTTCTCATACCTCATGCTACATAGTTACATAGTTACATAGTTTGTAAGGCTGAAAAAAGACAAGACGTCCATCCAGTTCAGCCTATTTTGCTCAGAAAGAGAATATCTCTCCTTGGGGAGAGGAACATATAAGTGGGTGGAGTTTTGAATTGTCTTTTTGCCCTCCACTAAGCATCTGCATACCTCATGCTGTAAGCCTTGGAAAGTAGCATTAATGGTGTATGTTCAAAGGTTACCCTGAACAAAGCCACACCCCTTTTGATGCCTGATCTCTTGGGTTTGACACATAACTGCTTCCTGTACGTCCAGACCCAGACTTACTAAGCTTCCTGTCATAAAGCAGCTGATGTAAAACTGTAGGGAGCTCACAGAAAATTTTAGGAAAATACATTAGCAAATTGTCCAACGATTAGAGAGATGTTGCTTAGAAAATTCTTTTTTTCCTGCTGGAAAATCCCTGTAAATTGAGATCTCAGCATGTTTATTAATAACATTGACCACCATTCACACCTCATTATCTGTATTACAATTATTGTTAAATCCACTTAGTCCCCAAGAAGCATTATTACCTGCACCAAGACTGTGAGAAAGGGAAACTTAGCCTGAGACAGACAGCTGTCTCATAAATCACACACGGAGCTACTTAAGGAAGATGCTACGAAATGAAGTCCCGGTGAGATTAAGTACCTGTGCCGGCAGTCAGTGCATTTTCCATTAGCTGACAAAACTTTAAAGAGGATTGATGTAGAGCGGCTTATACAGACAATCCGAAATGTCATCTCTGGTACATTACTATGATCGACTAAGTCATCACTTTGTAGCAATTATTACACAATGGGTGGAGAGCCCATCAGCTCAGCAAGACAATTGGAGAATCTCTATAAAAAGATTTCATGTGGGAAAGAAGACGAGATTCGGTGAACAAAACCTGTGCGGGGGGTGAGAGCTGAATGATAAAACATGAGGGAAAGCAATTTATATCATGACACGTTTATTCGCTTAATCTAAAGGGATTATGACAATTTCTACTACTGGCTCCCACTATGAGCGCGTAGACCCCTATGCAGAATCTGCATCAGGATCTCCTTCTACTTATAACTTGGCATTTATACTGCCGCAGTGTATAGGTAGAGTATGGCCTATTGGCCCTGGTACATGTATAAGATCTTAAAGGGGTTGTCTCGCTACAAGGATTGCTGCTGTTTATGTTACAGATCTTGCAAAAACAAGTCACTTTGCAATATGTGTCCATTAACAGTGTTCTACCTATTCCTAGATATCCCCTCTTGTATGGGCTGCATCAGCTCCTCAGGTCACTATAGCTATAGACCTGTTCAATCTCTCCTGATAGGCTGCCTGCACTGGTTGCTATAGCTACAGACCTGGCTTCTACTGCAGTTTAGTAGAATCCAGTAAACACGCCCCTGAATTCCAAATTAAACCAAGAAAACAGGACTGAGGTGAGATGAATCGATGTAGTAAGACAACCCCTTTAAGTACAATTATTTGCACTCATCATGACCTTTTGAAGTAGTAGGACTAAGCACAACTATGACTATAACTATAACCTCTGGCAAAAATCCTGGAATCCCTAAGGATGGACACCCACCCAAATTTTATATCATAACAAATCCACAAATCACAGATATGGCCTAAACAATGTTTAATAGCTGAACATTCTGCTGAATAAAACTCATCACATCACACTGAAGGAATTTATTAAAATTAATATCAGATGTTTTTCCTGACCAAGCCAAGAAAAAAAATGCTCAATCGCCTTGTAATCTGCATTGCTAAAACAAATGTCTGACAGTGTAAATTAATCTATAGGGCTAAAGGGAAAGTGCTACAGAACATATCAAACTGTGGATCTGGATAATTGTAAGAAAACATGGCCCCAACAAGAGAGTTGTCAACTGTACCAGGACATAGACTTATAAAGCTTATTCAAGAAGGAAATACAACATGGAGTGCAGCAGAAGATGTTGGTTGTTCCCATCAGCTGTGTATAATTTGCAGTACAAGTATTAAAGGGGTTGTCTCACTACAAAGATTAGCTTTCAACATGTGGGGAACACTAAATGAAGACGGTTTCCAAATATATTGCTTTGTTCATTTTTTTGTTGTTGAGGAGCTACAAATGTTTTTATCACCTTCTGAGAGCTTTCAGGTTTCTCTAGTTACCTACCTGTTTGCTTCTTCTCCCCTGCTGTTTGTCTTATCTGATAGCAGGGAGTGACATCACACAGGTTACAGCACAGAACTGTGGGCAGCCTAAGAGCTTATGTGTTATCTGATCTTTCAGACAAAAGACACTAATTACTACTGTTTACTTTAGCTCTCAAGCATCACTGGACCTGCTAGCAGAGGATTGTTTATCTAATTAGCAGAATTCTGAATACAAGGAGCTCATACGCTAATTACAGACAGCTTGACCAGGAAGTGACAGGATGCATGAATGAAAGCTGCTGTTGACTCTATGAAACAGTAAGACGAGACAACCCCTTTAAGAAAATGGGAAGGTTATGAAAGGAGAGTAGCCAGGTAGAGCCAAAAAGATGTCAAATTGCCAGAAGAGAAAACGGATAGCAATATATCTGGAAAACAGGAAATGTAGAAGAAAACTATTGAGTAGTGTTTCATTTTTGATTCAGGTCGGGAAGATTTAACCTGCATTTTGGGCAACCATTTTTCAGTGTGCAGGGAAATCAGCCAATCAGATACCTGTCAGTCATACAGGAGAAAGAAATGCATCATATACCTCCTTTTTCATTTCTCACTAGCAAGGTTACAATTGGTTGGATGATTTCCCTTCAAGCTGCTGATTGGCTGGCCAAAATTGTAATCTGAAGAGCAACACTACCCATAAGGAACCAGTGGTGAAAACAGGAGTCAATGTCTATGACAGAACTTGGAAAAATCACTGAATGAAACTGAATTTAAATGCCAAATAAGATCTCAATATTAACACCTAAACCAAAGAAAACAAGGTGATAGTGCACTGAAGGGAAGCGATCATGCAGAGTGGAGGATTAGATGAAAGTGATATCACTGATTAATCAGCAACCTGCATCGTCCAAGGAGATGAAACTAGAACCTGTGTCTGGTTCTAATAAAACATATAAAGATGAAACCTAATGAAGACAATCACTTTTCCATCATCCGGGAACTGGGGCCGAAAATCAGGTAATGGAGCGGGAGAGATGCAATCATGAGCTCAGATTTTTATGCAGGTGTGTACTTGCTTTATTACTTACATTTTCTCCAACATTGTGCTGTTCCCCTTACAGGGTTTGTCTCACTATAAGGATTGATATTTATGTTAAAGATCTTGCAAAAACAAGTGCAATATGTGTCCATTAACAGTGTCCTACCTATCCCTAGATATTCCTCCGGTCGCTATAGCTACAGACCTGTTTACTCTCCCCTGATAGGCTGCCAGCACTGGTTGCTATAGCTACAGACCTGTTTACTCTCCCCTGATAGGCTGCCAGCACTGGTTGCTATAGTTATAGACCTGGCTTCTACTGCAGCCTAGTAGAAGGCAGTAAACACGCCCCTGACTTCAAAATGAAACCAAGAAAACAGGACTGAGGTAAAATGAATCAATGTAGTGAGACAACCCCTATAACTTATTTATAGGGTTGTTTTTTTTACCTGACAACACATATTTCTTTGCTTCCTTACTATTCTTAAAGCTGATATATTGACACTATACCATTTCAAATACTTACTGGCCTTATTTAAATTAATTATGTTGTTTAGGGATGGGCAATAATGTTGGATGAAATAGTGTTCTCTCTGTTTTTAGGATTTTCAGTCATATTGATATGCTCAATAAAATATAATTAATCAGCTAAGTTTGTCTGATTCTTATTTGATATGTCCATATTACTGGTGGTTTTTAAGCCATTAATATATTTTTTGCTGTTGTTGTCACAGAACAAATAGTTTTAAAGATTTTCTTTAGGAAAGACATACAGTTTCTCACAAAAGTGAGTACACCTCTCAATTTTTTATAAATATTGTATTATATCTTCTCATTCGACAATACTGAAGATCTGACACTTTGATATAATGTAAAGTAATCAGTGTTCAGCTTGTAGAACAGTGTAAATTTGATGTGCCCTCAAAATATTTCAACACAGCCATCAATGTCTAAACCCCGAAGTGAAAATGGAAAAATTGTGCCCAAAGTGTCAATATTTTATGTGGCCGCCATTATTTTCTAGCACTGCCTTAACTCTCTTGGGCATGGGATTAACTAGAGCTTTATAGGTTGCCACTGGAATCCTCTTCCATTCCTCCATGACAATATCACAAAGTTAGAGACCTTGCTCTCCTCCACCTTCCATTTGAGAATGCCGTACAGATGCTCAATAGAATTTCGGTCTAGAGACATCTTTATCCTCATTTTCTTTAGCAAGGCAGTGGTCGTCTTTGAGGTGTGTTTGGGGCCGTTATCATGTTGGACTATTGCCCATCAGCCCAATTTCCAAAAGGAGGGGATCATGCTCTGCTTCAGTATGCCGCAGTACATGTTGGCATGTTGGTTTCCTCAATGAACTGTAGCTCCCCACAGCCAGCAGAACTTATGCGGCCCCAATCCATGACACTCCCATCAACATACTTGACCGTAGGCAAATACTCCTCACCTGGTTGCTGCCACACACGCTTAACACCATCTGAAACAAATAAGCTTATGTCATCATAGCACAGGACAGGGTTCCAGTAATCCATGTCCTTAGTCTGCTTTGTTTACAGGCTGTCTTGTGCATCATCTTTAGAAGAGGCTTCCATCTGGGACGACAGCCATGCAGACCAGTTTGATGCCGTGTGCGGGATATGGTCTGAGCACTGACAGGCTGACCCCACACCCCTTTAATCTCTGAAGCTATGCTGGCAGCACTCACAAATCTATTTTGAAAAGACATTCTCTGAATATGACGCTAAGCATGTGTACTCAACTTATATGGTTGAAAATGGCGAGGCCTGCTCTGAGTGGAATCTGTCTTGTTAAACTGCTCTATGGTCTTGACAATTGTGCTGAAGCTCAGTTTCAGGGTGTTTGCAATCTTTTTATAGCCTAGGTCATCCTGATGTAGAGCAAAAATTCTTCTTTTCAGATCCTCTGGCAGTTTTTTGCCATGAGGCGCCATGTTCAACTTCCAGTGACCAGTAGGACATGGTGTGAGAGCAAGAACACCAAATTTGACACACCTGTTCATGAGCTGAGCCCTGTCCACCACTTCAAGCACCTGTTATAGGCACTTGAGCATCAGAGCTAGATCACAAAGCAATGGAAGAAGAAGGCCTCGTCTGATAACTGATTTTTTCTTTTATATCATGTGGTCAGCTGGGTTTATGGGCATCACTTACCTGGAGAAGAGATGGCACCTGGGTATACTGTTAGAAAATGGCAGAGGCAGTGTGATGGGCAATGTTCTGGAGGTAAGTCTTGGATCTTGACATCACGTAGATGTTATTGGGATATGTACCACTTACCTAAACACTATATACACCAATGGAATTCCAATGGCAATGGAATACCAATGGCAATGGAATTCCCTAATGAAAGGGGCCTTTCTCAGCAGAATAATGCCCCCCCATGTCACACTGTAAAAACTATCCATGAATGTGGAACATAACAAATAGCTCAATGTGGTGACTTGGCCTCGAAACGAACCTGATCTAAATCTGGTCCAGAATCTGGGAAGTACTAGAAAAACAGTCCAAGTTCCATGGAGGCCACACCTCACAACTTACAGAAGGCAAAGAATCATCTTTATGCCAGATATCACAGGAGACCTACAGAGGGGGTCAGGGTTCACAATGGGTCAAAACTTAGTGGACCTATCCAGTGTTATGTGGTTTTAATGTTATGGTTGTTCAATTTATATATGTCTATGGAAAAGAAGTCAAACCCCTTTGTCATTACTACCACTTTGGCTCTGCAGAAGCCACCCTTGGGTGTGGTCCATGTACAGACATTGCTTGATGTCTTAAGAAGCTACAGTCTGCGGATGGATCTTGTCTTTAATATCTGCTCCAGATTATAAAACCAGAGAATAGATTCCTCCTCTTTGAAATGTGAATCTCAGTGCATGGGACAATATGCTTCCCTTCCCAGATTTCCGTCGGCGCCTGTGTGCAGACTGGGCACAGCCTCCGTATTGTACATCATAATTTTTTGTTCTTTTTTGTTAGCTGTCCGACCGGTCCTAAAAAAATGAACAAGACTTTCCTGGGTCAGACCACACCATGGGGGATAATAGCTTCCCGCAAACAAGTTTAGGCATCAATACTGCAGCAAGCCATGATTACGGCTTGGTGTGGTTATGCCTGCATACCACATCAAGTATAATGGAGTTTCTAATGAGGTAACAGGTGGATGATGGTGAATATCATTATTGTACAGGCAGAAAACTTACCAAGACACTCTTCAAAGCCAAAAGGAGATCCCAGCATTCTGATAGGAGCCCTAACCTACAAAGGAACTCTCCAAAACATGATGACTTTATTCCAAAAAAGTGTTACTCCTATGTACAGGTCATGTGTGGTATTCATGCTCAGCCCAATTCAATTCAGTGGGTATGAGTTACAATACCAAACACAACCTATGTACAAGTGTGGCGCTGTAACTGCTTCAGTTAAATTCCATGAGTTACAGTACAGTATAGTTCTCTGATTGTATTTATCACCCATTACGCCATAAAGACTTCTTCCCGGTCACTTCTGTCGGCACAGTGAATTGGCCAGACATCTTTGACTTCTCTCTTTTGCATCACCTACTCACCTTTTTCCCACACATTCAACCTCCCCATCTGGCACATACCACTAACTCTGTGTCTGTTGATGCTTCATTTGCCCTATTACTGAAGCTGATATGTTGCACGGTGTCTTGAAATACTGCACTTCAAAATAATGGCATAAATATTGTTACCCCCTCTCAAAAAATACTTCCACACACCCTGCATCCCTGAAGATGACAGTACCAGATTAGACTGCCAAATAGTGCCCAATACTAAACCCAGGACTATGGTGGCCCCCAGATGTTGACCGTATGGTAAAAGTGCCATGTTTTGAGCCCCACACAGTAATAATCCCCCTTTTTTGCCTTCTGTCTACCTTTGTACTTCCTGCAAAATAATGTGACCCCTAGAAAAAATAAAAACCTTCTTTCTGCCCCAGAACAATAATAACCCACTTTGGGCTGCCACACACTAACAATGCCGATCTTGGTGCCCCATTGTAGATAATGTAATTACATAGTTACATAGTTACATAGTTAGTAGGTTGAAAGAAGACACATGTCCATCGAGTTCAACCAGGGTGGGAAAATGTGGGTGAGTGGAGGAGACGACAAAGCCCTCTCTCTGTTAATGCCCGAACCACAAGGCAAGAACCAACTGCTCCAGTATAGACCTATATCTGACCCAGAGCCTGCCACGGCCAGGATCCAGAATTTTACCTAGCTACGTACGCATAATATCTTTAGTTCCAGTAGTATCTAAGCCTTCTTGAAACTCTACAAGTTCCTGCTGTGACCAACCCTCAGGAGGCTATTCCACAGATTACAGTTCTTACAGTGAAAACCTCTCTCCTCTGGAGATTATAATCTTTTTTTTCAGTCGAAGGGAATGTCCCTTGTCTTGAGGGGGCTTCACCTGAAATATTTCCCATGACTTTTTTAGGGACCATTATATATTATATGAAGTCTTCTTTTTTAAAAAAAAAAAAAATGTTTGAATTAAATTCTAAGAAAACAGTACAAATAAAGGGACCAACAGGGTCCAAGAGGTATAAACATCAGTAACGTTCGTAATACGTTATATCATATGAAAATCATCCAAATCTGTAAGAGTAATAGAGGCTTAGACCAAATACAATGAGCTATGCAGGAATTCAGAGAACTCTGACTCTCCAGGACCATAAATCCAGTGTTAAAGAACCATATAAGAGGCAGATCTCCAGCTGTCCCCCTGGTGCGTATCTGTGTCAGAAGCCAGGGCATGATGGAGATCTATCCGTTTGCGTCTCCCAGCAAGGCACCAAACTCATGCAGCGAGGTCAGGCCAGGAACAATGAACTTAGCAAATACCATCAAATATAACCTGTGAAAATGGCGATATTATACGATATCTAACTTCTGCCTGAATGATTGAATGATCTTCGGATTTATACATAAAATAAGACGTAAAGCAGAAGATATGAGTCATCGGCAAAACAGGTTCATTGAAGATAAAAAATAAATCTAATCCCAATCCCACATTGAGCAGAGCAGATGAAGCCTCTTCTGGCCTGCGACATCAGTGGTTTGATGAAGGCAGCGTGATACAGTGAGGTCACCATGATGCTGACATATAGGCTCTCTCTCCACTGCACTGACATATTTGGTCATTTTTTCATCGCTTTTCGTTTTCTGAAACTACTGAAAAAACGACTAAAAACAGATCCCATAGACTTTAGTAGTAAAACCATTCTGTAATCTCCACATAACGTTTTTTTCTGCTCATTTCTGCTCCCAGTCGTCTTTTCAAACATGTTGCAAAAAACTCCAGAGCAGAGCAGAAAATTTACTATTGAAGTCTATGTAAACTGACAGACCTTTTTTTTTTGTTTTTTGACCCATTTTTTTGCATAAATCCACAGCAATTAACATTGTGCATTTCTGCAAAAAAAAAAAAATAACGCACAAAAAAAACACAAAACACGTCAAAAAGGTCCGTTTTTTGAGCTGCTTTTTACATGCACTGGACAAAAAACTCAGTTTTATGAACGGTTTTAGGATTTGGTTTTCAGTGAGTTTTTTTCTCCAATGATGTGTAGACCTGACCTTAGGGCAACATGTACAGTATGATCTAGGCACATAGGGGCCAGTTCTAAATAGCTATAAAGCAGTGTAGAATGCGCCTGAATGTATGAACCTGTTCTACTGTGGGTCATACATTTGGCGCATTTTAGTCCCACTACAACAACTCAAGCTTAAGTAAACCACTTTTAGCTTGGTCTACCTGTTCCAGCAGTAATGCGCCTAGCTTTGTGGTCCTCCAGTCATAAATGTGTAGACTCGTACGGTTGTGGTGCGACACGCCTCCAGAACACCCCCACATTTCGGGCGCATTATAAAGTGTGTAAAATGTAACATTTTTTGCACACTTTTTGCTGTAGTGTTTTTTCTTTTTTGTATTGCACATCATGTCATGTCCTCCATTGATTTCTGGAGCTGCTTTCACTGGTTACTTTTCATTACATGATGTTTTTTCACTCAATTCATGTCTAAAGCTAATTTCAGAATATCTACCGATACCACAGAGCATTGGATTATGGGAGCTTTACTGGGTGACTTTCAACTCAGCTCCCATCGTGCTCTGTTATCTGAAAAAAAAACCAAAAAAACAGGAGAATGGATGGAGAAGAAAATATAATGTAATTTACAGTGATATTACCATCATACTATATCAGGGTTGTGGCAGTCTTCTTGCTCCGTGGAGGGAACGAGGAGGTAGTCATCTGTCTCTCTTTGTTCATTTCCATGGGAGTTCTCAATAAAGCTGAGTGCACTCACTTGGCTGTGTTCAAAACTTCTACAGAAGAAAATAAAGAGAGCTGCACATGTGTGGCCGCTTCTCTATTACTTGTGCCCAGCAAAGAGCTGGGCGCAACCCCGATGTAGAATAATGGGAATAACCCTTATAGACTTTGATATCAGATTGATAGGATATGCCATAAAAGACTGATAGGTGTGGCTCCCATCTCTAGGACCTGCACGTATCTCAGGATTGGGCCCCCAAAATGTTATGGGAGTTCTGAGTACAGTGGAACACCTCACTCACCTGCATTGGGAACTCGCATAGAACAGAATGGAGAATCGTGTCAGCTCTCCATTCTGAGGCAAGACTTTTGAGGGCCTGTTCCCGAGATAGGTGCAGGTCCAAGAGGTGGAACCTATTCCTTCCAAACTTTGATGGCATATCCTATCAATATGCTACCAAAGTCTATGGTGGAAACACCCCTTTAACCAAAGTAAAGGGTTTGCAAGGTTAATATACATTTTAATTTTGGTTTAGACGATGTATTTCTATATATTCTATTAGAGCTTGAACACTTATCTCATAGTCAGAGTGCAGGGCAGCTACAAAGAGTGTCTCTTACTCTGGATGGTCAAACACATCTATACAATAGATGGTTAGCCCATTTACTTCTAGGGTCATCATTTAATACTTCACTTCCCCTGTGGTGAGCTGCAGGCAAATCCAGAACCTGCAGTAATTTTCTCCTGCAGAGTGATTACTCAGTGATCTCATTTTTAGGGGACCCTTCTAACAAAAACAAAATCGTAAAAAAGTGAACATTCCTTTTTAATTTGAGAACCTATTGAAGGCCAGAAATAGCACAGTTATTGAGGGGTTAATGCATTATCAAGACATCTGGCGGTCTACCAATAGTTTAATCCATCTTGAAACCTTATATCTACTCTTGCAAATGCAAATGTATCTCTTCCTCTGGATCTGTTGCAGCTTGCTCACCCTGCTCATTTCCTAACCCTTGCTGTTCCAGGCTCGATCATCAGGCCCTTGTATCAGGCAGCGACACTCATTTCTAGGCTATTTGTAGTGAAATCATCCCAGGGACACGACTGGCTGTTGTGTGGTACACAGATACAATCCAATTAACCGTAAAGCATTCTTCATGGTAATTTTTCGTGGGTGTGAGCTCTGTTTACTGGTAAATAAAATCACTTTCTGCTCCAATTTACGAGAATGAACTTGAGCGAATGGCACCGAGTGATATTATAATGTCATGTTAGCGTGGAAAGTCAAAGGTCGTATTTACTATAATCATAACTACGCGTGCGTCTAATTAGTACACAGCGCTGTGGAGGCATGAGGCGGTTTCTGGGTTTTTAATAACATAATTTGATCTGAACTAGTAAAGAGCTAGGGCATAGCCATAGGGGGTGCAGAGGTAGGAATTGTGGCTGGGTCCTGGTGTTGAAGAAGATCAGAGGTCCCTCTGCTGTATCACAAGACACCAGTGTTATAAGTGGCATGTGGTAAGTGGAGGGCCCTATTACAGGTTTAGCATTGGGGCCCCCAAACTTACCCCTTGAAAAAAGAAATGCGGCAACAGGGTATTTTTAAGAAAAAGTTGCCATAGATTATCCTAAAAAATTTATGACTTATGATCAGATCTATAACTAATCTAACTTTTATGAACATAGAAAACTCTTTATCCTGTTCTTCTTCTATACAAATATTGAAGATACATGCCCAGAAACCAGTGTTGGACTGGAGTGTCTGGGGCCCACTAATGAAGTTGAATCTTGGGGCCCACTAGTGAAGTTGAATTTTGGGGCCCACTAGTGAAGTTGATTCTTCGTGTCCATCAGCGCAATTCATTATTTGGGCCCATGAGTAAAGTGGATTCTTGAGGCCCACTAGTGGTGTTGACTCCTAGGGCCCACAAGTGGAGTTAATTTTTGAGACCCATAAGTAGAGTTTATTTTTGGAGCTCATTCTACAGTTACTGTTCATGACAGCACATACTACACATGTCCCTGGCTTTCTATCTCTCTTTCTCAGCCTTTCTCTATGATAAAAAGCCCCAAAAATGCCATACTCAGTGGCCCACCATACCGAGGGGTCTACCTGCCAGGAACCCCTATTATGCCTTATTTTGGGTACGATTTCCATAAAACTTTGCCCTTTTGTGATCCAGTACCCAGGAGTCTCATGGAATCCTCATGGGAGGGTTAATGGGTCTCAAAGGAGTTGTCCAGTTCATCATACTGCGCCTGTATGTATGACCTGCAAGAAAGACCAGGCTAGATCCCAGGGTAAAGTGTGGTGAGCCGCCATAAGGCCAAACTTGTGTTAGTGGCTCTACACTGCCGTGTATGTATGACCTGCAGAAGAACAGCCAGACCAGGGTAAAGGTGGTGCCTGAGCCAGACTTTTCGAATTGGCTCTACACTTCCGTGTATGTATGACCTGCAGAAGAACAGCCAGACCAGGGTAAAGGTGGTGCCTGAGCAACTTGTGGTATTGGCTCTACACTGCCCTGTATTTATGACCTGCAGAAGAACAGCCAGACCAGGGTAAAGGTGGTGCCTGAGCCAAACTTGTGGTATTGGCTCTACACTGCCTGTATGTATGACCTGCAGAAGAACAGCCAGACCAGGTAAAGGTGGTACCTTAGCCAGACTTGTGTTATTGTCTCTAAACTGCCCTGTATGTATGACCTGCAGAAGAACAGCCAGACCAGGTTAAAGGTGGTGCCTGAGCCAGACTTGTGGTATTGTCTCTACACTGCCCTGTATGTATGACCTGCAGAAGAACAGCCAGACCAGGGTAAAGGTGGTGCCTGAGCCAGACTTGTGGTATTGGCTCTACACTGCCCTGTATGTATGACTTGCAGAAGAAAAGACCAGGGTAAAGGTGGTGCCTGGCCAGACTTGTCGTATTGGCCTACACTGCCCTGTATGTATGACCTGCAGAAGAACAGCCAGACCAGGGTAAAGGTGGTGCCTGAGCCAGACTTGTGGTCTTGTCTCTACACTGCCCTGTAACTATGACCTGCTGAATAACAGCCAGAACCAGGGTAAAGGTGGTGACTGAGCCAGACTTGTGGTATTGGCTCTACATTGCCTGTATGTATGACCTGCAGAAGAACAGCCAGACAGGGTAAAGGTGGTGCCTGAGCCAGACTTGTGGTATTGGCTCTACACTGTGCCTGTATGTATGACCTGCAGAGAACAGCCAGACCAGGGTAAAGGTGGTGCCTGAGCCAGACTTGTGGTATTCACTCTACATTGCAGCTATATGTATGACCTGCAGAAGAACAGCCAGACCAGGGTAAAGTCGGTGCCAGAGCCAGACTTGTGGTATTGGCTCTACACTGTATGTATGTATGACCAGCAGAACACCAGCCAGACCAGGGTAAAGGTGCTGCCTGAGCCACACTTGTGGTATTGGCTCTACACTGCCCTATATGTATGACCTGCAGAAGAACAGCCAGACCAGGGTAAAGGTGGTGCCTGAGCCAGACTTGTGGTATTGGCTCTACACTGCCCTGTATGTATGACCTGCAGAAGAACAGCCAGACCAGGGTAAAGCCTGAGCCAGCTTGTGGTATTGGCTCTACACTGTCCTGTATGTATGATCCTGCAGAAGAACACAGACCAGGGTAAAGGTGGTGTCTGAGCCAGACTTGTGGTATTAGCTCTACACTGCCCTGATATGTATGACCTGCAAAGAACAGCCAGACCAGGGTAAAGGTGGTGCCTGAGCCCGACTTGTGGTATTGGCTCTACACTGCCCTGTATTTATGACCTGCCGAAGAACACCAGACCAGGTAAAGGTGGTGCGTGAGCCAGACTTGTGGTTTTGGCTCTACACTGCCCTATATGTATGGCCTGCAGAAGAACAGGTTCATACATTCTGCCGCATTCTACACTGCCTTAAAGGGATTTAGGACTTGCCTGTCAGCGCCAAAGTTCATACATGTCACACCTGGTGTTCAGATTATCTGCCTATATCAGTGAAGTCTATTGGTGTATGGTGGTAATGAGAGTGATATGAGTTGGGGTAGTGGTGGAGACATAGGGGAAGGATGTACGTCTAGTTTAAGGATTTATTGGAAAAGTGTTTACCGTTGTTGGGTGCATATAGCAGAATCGATTGATATCAATGACATAGACACTTTTATTCTGACTAAATTAGTGGATCCGAGGGCCATATTATTCTTGAAATTATACCTCTTCCCATTGCCGCAGTAAACCTAAATTGTAAATACCCAAAATGGCTGAGAGGTCTTATGATCTTATCGATTGAATAGAGATCAGAATAGGGGAAGTCCCCAGCTCAATTTTCCAGAAAGAGGAAAAGATGCTCCTATTTTTATTATAGATTTGGGGGGTTTGCCCTCCAGAACAGTGGCTGCCATACAGTTCCCAGCTTAACAGTGCCAGCCACACTGTGTCATCCATAACAGTGCCAGCCACACTGTGTCCTCCATAACAGTGTCAGCCACACCGTGTCCTCCATAACAGTACCAGCCACACCGTGTCCCCATAACAGTGCCAGCCACACGGTGCCCCCCATAACAGTGCCAGCCACATGGTGTCCCCCATAACAGTGCAAGCCACACAGTGCCCCCCATAACAGTATCAGCCACACAGTGTCCCCCATAACAGTACCAGCCACACAGTGTCCTCCATAACAGTACCAGCCACACAGTGTCCTCCATAACAGTGCCAGCCACACAGTGTCCTCCATAACAGTGCCAGCCACACCGTGTCCTCCATAACAGTGCCAGCCACACCGTGTCCTCCATAACAGTGCAAGTCACACCGTGTCCTCCATAACAGTGCCAGCCACACCGTGTCCTCCGTAACATTGACAGCCACACAGTGTCCCCCATAACAGTACCAGCCACACAGTGTCCCCCATAACAGTACCAGCCACACAGTGTCCTCCATAACAGTACCAGCCACACAGTGTCCTCCATAACAGTGCCAGCCACATGGTGTCCCCCATAACAGTGCCAGCCACACAGTGCTCCCCCATAACAGTACCAGCCACACAGTGTCCCCATAACAGTACCAGCCACACGGTGTCCCCATAACAGTGCCAGCCACACGGTGCCCCCCATAACAGTATCAGCCAGACCGTGTCTTCCATAACAGTGCCAGCAGTCACACCGTGTCCTCCATAACAGTGCCAGCCACACAGTGCCCCCCATAACAGTACCAGCCACACAGTGTCCTCCATAACAGTATCAGCCACATCGTGTCGTCCATAACAGTGCCAGCTACACCGTGTCCTCCATAACAGTGCCAGCCACATTGTGTCCTCCATAACAGTGCCAGCCACAATGTGTCCTCCAAAACAGTGCCAGCCACACAGTGTCCTCCATAACATTTTCAGCCACACCGTGTCCTCCATAACATTGCCAGCCACACCGTGTCCTCCATAACAGTGCCAGCCATACCGTGTCCCCCATAACAGTGCCAGCCACACCGTGTCCTCCATAACAGTGCCAGCCACACCGTGTCCTCCATAACAGTGTCAGCCACACCGTGTCCTCCATAACAGTGCCAGCCACACTGTGTCCTCCATAACAGTGCCAGCCACAATGTCCCCATAACCATGCCAGCCATACTGTGTCCTCCATAACAGTGCCAGCCACACTGTGTCCTCCATAGCAGTGCCAGCCATACTGAGTCCTCCATAACAGTGCCAGCCATACTGTGTCATCTATAACAATGCCAGCCATACTGTGTCCTCCATAACAGTGTCAGCCATACTGTGTCCTCCATAGCAGTGCCAGCCATACTGAGTCCTCCATAACAATGCCAGCCATACTGTGTCATCTATAACAATGCCAGTCATACTGTGTCCTCATAACAATGCCAGCCAACGTGTCATCCATAACAATGCCAGCCATACTGTGTCCTCATAACAATGCCAGCCATACTGTGTCCTCCATAACAGTGCCAGCCATACTGTGACCTCCATAACAATGCCAGCCATACTGTGTCCTCCATAACAGTGCCAGCCATACTGTGTCCACCATAACAATGCCAGCCACAATGTGTCCTACATAACAATGCCAGCCATACTGTGTCCTCCATACCAGTGCCAGCCATACTGAGTCCTCCATAACACTGTCAGCCACACTGTGACTTCGATAACAATGCCATACATACAGTGTCCTCCATAACACTGCCAGCCATACTGTGTCATCCATAACAATGCCAGCCATACTGTGTCCTCCATAACAATGCCAGCCATACTGTGTCCTCCATAGCAGTGCCAGCCATACTGTGTCCTCCATAACAGTGCCAGCCATACTGTGTCCTCCATAACAGTGCCAGCCATACTGTGTCATCCATAACAATGCCAGCCACACCGTGTCCTCCATAACAATGCCAGCCATACTGTGTCCTCCATAACAGTGCCAGCCATACTGTGTCCTCCATAACAGTGCCAGCCACACTGTCTCCTTCATAACAATGCCAGCCACACTGTGTCCTCCATAACAGTGCCAGCTGTACAGTGCCCACCATAAAAAGTGTCATGAGTTGAATATAGCTGACAAAAGGTGAATATTACTTGCTAAAGCTTGAGGACAGAGACAAAGCATCTTTGTGTCCTGATAACTGCGGACGCTGGGGTCTGTATGTTGTGCACCCCTGATCTATGCCTCTTTCTTGGTTAGTAGAACAAGTAGAACTTGTATTGTATCATATGAAGCCAAATAGGGCTATGTACGGACAGTTTAGTCATTGCCTAACAACTAATTGGACAAGATCCGCCACCCAAGCTTCCCTCCACTCTACATTAAATAAATTAAACATGCATGACTTTATGGATAAGCCTTTAAAAAGAAAATCACTTGTTTTTGGCACATGCTGCCTAGCTTATTGACTGTATGGCAAATGAGAGGAGTGGGAGTTGTCAGCTTTAGGTGGAGTCCACCAATGGTACGGATCTAGTACCTTTTTAGTTTGCTTTGGATGAAATGAGGTTCATTAGCCAATTCAGCTTTCAGATCTAAGGCAATAAGTCCTCGAACATGCTTATTATTCACTCCTGATACTGATAATAACATATGTCTGTTCCTCGGAGATACATTGGAGAGATGCCACTACTGACACAACAAATGCATGCATCTATTTCTGTGGAATAACAGGTGGACATAACGTATGTTGAGTGACATCAGAGAACTGCAAGATAAAAATACAACCTAAATTGTCCAGTAAGACTCTGTGGCAGTCTGAAACCCACCTCCTACCTTTTCTGCTGCTACTGTTTGTCCCCCATGCTTTACCTGCAGCTCTGGCTCACCAAGAAGTCAATGCACTAAGATCTGATCTCCATAACATCAAGAGTCATTAACTTCTAAAATTCAAGCAAAAAAATCACCATTAAAAGAAGTTTATGAGGAAAGTTCTGCAAATTATATAGGACTTCCTGTGATGTTCCTCTAGTTTCTGTAGTTGTAACCTACACATAAGGGAAAGGTTGCCCAAAACCATTGATTTTGGTGGAACCAGTCAACTATGTGCTTCAGGGGCAATCTGACTTCCATAACAGGTTATCTATTGGGCTTCAAAAAAGAAGTATCATCAAGTTGTATTTCAGCTCATGTTCTCCCTGGAGAACAGTGACCACCAAAGACCTGAGTTGAGTATGGCTGCTCTGTCCTTATATATACAGTAAGTACCTACATGTACAGCTGATGTCCCTCTCTGAGCACCGTCACTGGCTTTGTAGAGTAGCTTGCAGCCATATTGGGTTACTGTTGAACAAATCATTTTTTCCTGTTCAGGGGGGTCCATACATTGCCCAAGTAACAAGTTTCCATTTGTGTGGTAAGAGGTCTATTTTTGGATCGACATGGGCTGTTTTCTGACTGGCCTGACCTTTGTCTGTGTCCCCATTTTGCGAGACCTCTGCCAGCACTGGATGTGGAGAACCACGCTTTTTGCTTATAACATTGAAATTTACCAATCTTCCAATTTTTCCAGAAGCTCCCCACAAACTGGAATCAGAGGTGGTAGGCTTTAGACTAAACACAATTTGTAGACATCAGCTGCTGCTATTAAATTCTTCCAGTATCTACTGCTCTTGAGAAAAAGATATTTTAAGGTGAGAAATATACAATCCCTTGGAACACATGAATTAATCTCAAGGCCTGTGGGCCAAATCCATCCTGCCACGTCGTTTTATGAGGTCAATGAGAGCTTAGACACAGCCAGCAGGGATGGAATGACCAGACACAGATGAACCAGCTCTTCACTTTCCCCAGAGGACACATCCAGTGCCTGGCAGAGGTGGAGGCACCAGCACAGGGAACAGGCGCCATTTTGTATTTGAAGCTCTGGCGTGCTGCTCCACATGGCTCTACTCGTGAACTAACAGGCAGTGGCACAGCTCTGACAACCATACCCAGGCCTCCTCGCCATCCTCCTTGGTGGGAAGTTCTGGGATGCAGTGGTGTGTATCACGGTACATTGAGCTAGAGAATGCTAAATACCAATGCACCTGGTATTAGCTGTTATTTTCTTGCTAATCTTATAAGACAGTTCCCTGCATAAGTCATCCAGATAATGGTATATTTATCCTCTGTAATTGCGGCTGCTACTGCTGAATCCCGGCAGTCATTATGGAAGCATTTGTGTCCTCTACCCCAACGAGATGTTCTGCTTCTGTGGGTTTAAATGGAACTGCTTAGTATGAATTAAATTCAGAGCTGAAAGATTCCAGGACCCCAGGGGTCTCATATAAAAATCATGAAGCAGGCTGCTCCCTGGGGACTGCAGCTATGTTTGGGCACTTCCCATAGCACGGCTGTCAGGAAAACGCTTAACCAGCATAGACAGGTGACCTGCTGAGGTGTAATTCTCAGAATTCGGAAGGAATAACAAGATGTTTTCCTGCTACCAATCTGCACTTGCCGCTTCCACAGGATGTTTAGTAACGTCTGTCCTGGAGCTCATTATGGCTCCTGCCTCTCAGAAGGAAATGTGAAGATTTTCAAATACACCAGTTTCTACTTATGGTGATCACCTTGATTACCTGGTGGTGTCTTATGGACACTGAGGAGGTTGAGTACATTAGTGACTGGTAAAGGATAGAGGCCTCAGTGTAGTGACTGGTACAGGGTAGAGGCCTCGGTGTAGTGACTGGTAAAGGGTAGAGGCATCAGTGTAGTGACTGGTACAGGGTAGAGGCCTCGGTGTAGTGACTGGTACAGGGTAGAGACATCAGTGTAGTGACCGGCACAGGGTAGAGACATCAGTGTAGTGACTGGTACAGGGTAGATGCATCAGTGTAGTGACTGGTACAGGGTAGAGGCATCAGTGTAGTGACTGGTACAGGGTAGAGGCATCTGTGTAGTGACTGGTACAGGGCAGAGGCATCATTGTAGTGACTGGTACAGGGTAGAGGCATCTGTGTAGTGACTGGTACAGGGTAGAGGCATCAGTGTAGTGACTGGTACAGGGTAGAGGCCTCAGTGTAGTGACTGGCACAGGGTAGAGGCCTCAGTGTAGTGACTGGTACAGGGTAGATGCATCAGTGTAGTGACTGGTACAGGATAGAGGCATCAGTGTAGTGACTGGTACAGGGTAGAGGCATCTGTGTAGTGACTGGTACAGGGTAGAGGCATCAGTGTAGTGACTGGTACAGGGTAGAGGCATCTTTTTGTAGTGACTGGTACAGGGTAGAGGCATCGGTGTAGGGGCTGAAAAAGGGTAAGAGGCATCGTTTGTAGTGATGGTACAGGATAGAGGCTCAATGTATGTAAAGGTAGAGGCATCAGTGTAGTGACTGGTACAGGTGAGGCACCCTTTGTAGTTACTGGTACAGGATAGAGGCATCAGTGTAGTGTATAAGGTAGAGGCATCAGTGTAGTGACTGGTACAGGGTAGAGGCATCAGTGTAGTGACTGGTACAGGGTAGAGGCATCAGTGTAGTGACTGGTACAGGATAGAGGCATCAGTGTAGTGTATAAGGTAGAGGCCTCCATGTAGTTACTGGTACAGGATAGAGGCATCAGTGTAGTGTATAAGGTAGAGGCATCAGTGTAGTGACTGGTACAGGGTAGAGGCATCAGTGTAGTGACTGGTACAGGGTAGAGGTATCAGTGTAGAGTACAGGGTAGATGCATCAATGTAGTGACTGGTACAGGGTAGAGGTATCAGTGTAGAGTACAGGGTAGATGCATTGGTGTAGTGACTGGTGCAGGGTAGAGGCATCAGTGTAGTGACTGGTAAAGGGTAGAGGCATCAGTGTAGAGTACAGGGTAGATGCATCGGTGTAGTGACTGGTGCAGGGTAGAGGCATCAGTGTAGCTGGCAGCTCTGTTCAAGATCGATTAGTCCCTGTCATTCATTGGGGCTTATACCCATAATTTTTGAAGGAAATAAGTATCGGTTATTCCCGTGGTGGTTTTTTTAGCGGCAGTCACTGGGATATTTTCCTTTACAAGTGATTGGTGTTGCAGAGGCACCCTTTTACATTTCTGGGGTGCAGATTGTTGTAAGATTTCCTGCAGAAACATCCTCTAATTGGACACATGGGAAGGGCTATTCCAGATGGGACATGAGAGAGTGCCTACATTATTTATAGACATTTACAAGATTCATTCCCTCCCCACACAGTATAGAGACCAAATGGGAACATGGAGCTTTGCCCTGGAATAACCCGGAGGGGTTCCTAACCTTGTCGTCGTTCCAGATTTCTGATTAATGAATTATTTTGACAAGTTGTACAAATTTGATTTTCTGCTGTGATTCAGAGGCCGGACGGTGAAAGAAGCCATTCATTACGTGTAAGGTCTCCATTCTACAACAATTATACTGAATAATATGGCAAAAGAAACAAACGCTGTACATTGTGTTTTCAGACTAATTACCGTAAGAGATGTAAGGTCCCAGTTTGATGTAATTTGCATTTGACATGTTTGTTTGTTAAATATATCCTGGAGCCAGTTATTTCCTCATTAAAATCTCTGCCTCGTCCTTGGGGTGGAAACTATAAAAATATGCGTCAAATTATTCTTCAAAAATGTGTTTATGTACTTCACTCATGTAATAATGGATTTCCATTCAGTTCTTAATAACATACTGTTCCATAACTCACAGCCAGTATAGCATGCAGCCTAAGTGGTCTATCACAGACCCGGCCATAGGTCCCCCCCATAATGAGACATTCATAGGGTAATGTCCCCATTACGGACCCAACCAGAGGTCCCCCATAGAGTTGCAGTGACCATGTCCCCATCACAGATCCAGCCAGAGGTCCCCTATAATGAGACATCCTTGGGGCTACAGTGACCTTGTCCCCATCACAGACCCAGCCAGACGTCCCCAATAATGAGACATCCACAGGGTTATGGTGACAGTGTCCCCATCACAGACCCGGCCATAGGTTCCCCATAATGAGACATTCGTAGGGTTACAGTGACCATGTCCCCATCACAGACCCAACCAGAGGTCCCCTATAATGAGTTATTCATAGGGTTACAGTGACCATGTCCCCATCACAGATCTGGCCAGAGATCCCCCATAATGAGACATCCTTGGGGTTACAGTGACCTTGTCCCCATCACAGACCCAGCCAGACGTCCCCAATAATGAGACATCCACAGGGTTATAGTGACAGTGTCCCCATCACAGACCCAGCCAGAGGTTCCCTGTAATGAGACATCCACAGAATTATAGTGACAGTGTCTCCATCACAGACCCAGCCAGAGGTTCCTCAAAAGGAGACATCCACAGGATTATGGACAATTTGATGATTGACAAAACTACCAAAATTTTCCCAACTATCAAAAAAGGTTTTTCAACTCCTACATTTTCATAATCTCTAAAACACAACCTTTATTTAGAACCTATGCTTGCTAAAAACACAGAGGGTAGGTATAAAATTGGATTGAACTAAGTGAACTGACACTCTTTATATAGTATCGAGCTAGGTTAGATATCTCCCTAAATTTCCTTCTTGATTTCTCCTGCTTACCACCTGCTTGTTAAAAGACCAAATTAACAGACCCCTCGTCCTCCCCAACATGTTTCACCACTATACATGGCATCCTCAGGGGTAAGGCCTAAATGTAGGAGTTTTTGGATAGTTGGGAAATTTTTGGTAGTTTTGCCGATAGGCAAATTGTCTTGAGCTGCATAATACCTGCCAACTTTATATAGGATAAAAATAGATGATGATCCACAGGGTTACAGCCCCAGTGTTCCCATCACAGTCCCAGACAGAGGTCCACCCTTAATCAGACATGCAAAAGGTTACATTGATCTTGTCCCCATATCATGCCCAACCTGATGACCCCCTTAAAGAGTCATCCACAAGGTTACAGTCCCAGTGTCCTCATCCTAGACCCAGATAGAACTCCCCAATAATAAGACATCTACAGGGTTACAGTGAGAGTGTCCCTATAACAGGACCAGTCATAGGTCCCCATAATGAGACATCCACAGGGTTACAGTGCCATCCACAGTGTCCCCATAACAGGCCCAGCCATAAAGCAATACCACAAAGCTACCTTAGTCATAATTTCCTAAGACTAGTAACTTTCAGAATTCACTTGTAATGGAACCAGCAAAAATGCAACAATACAGAGCCAGTCATAGTATTTTAATAATAGCAACATTCAGTGTACCCCGTAATAGGGTCAGCCATTGTGAAACTCCACATAGTCATTCATACTGTTAGGAAAAGTCATAGACTCCCCATAATAGGATCAGCCATGGTGCAGCACCATAGAGCCAGCCATTGTGTCCCCATAATAGGGCCAGACATGGTGAAACACCATAGAGGCAGCCATAGTGTCCTGGTAATACACTCATAGTTCCCCACAATAGGACTAGACATGGGGGAAAACCACTTAACCATAGTGCCCAGATTCAGCAAATACACCTCATCGTAGATCTTCCCTCATATGCCCCATAAAGAAGATAACTGCAGAGCCCCATAACAGAACCACTCACAGGTCCTTCATATTGGAGATAGCCCATGCTAGACACCACAACACACAAATACATCAGAATGCAGGGAATTGCCTCCAGCTATGGCACACACGTACATCTCCTCTTACAGGAAGGGGTTAATACAGAGGGGCTACAGGAGGTAACCATTCATCTAAAATAATTTCTATAGACAAGCAAGTGTAGTGCAGCTGATTATGAGCCTGGTGCGAGGCCCCATAGTAATTAGGGCTATGGTGTAGAGGTGTCTATGGGGAATGTACTTGGCTTATAACTAAATGATTGACAGGACTCTATACATAAGGGATGTGTTTTAGGCTATTTAGCAATGAAACGTTCTCATAAACCTTGAATTATGCTCCATTAATGATGCTATTTCTCCAGTAGTCAGCACCCCGGGGACCTTAGCCTCTCCACCCACACGTGAAAGCCGAATTAAAGATGGTGTAATAGTGGACACTCAATTATTGTGGCAGATCTCATGACATGACTATTAACAATAACTGTCACGGTGAACCTAGATTGTACATAGGATTATGTAGATGCATTAGATGTATAGCTGGACGGTCCTAGCACTTTTTGAATTGCAGTGCAGTGTGTCCATGCTATACCTTATGTAAGGCCCCGACGGGCAAGGTGGTGAATGGGGTATACATTGCACCCAGAGTTCTCGTTCAGGTATGGCGAGGCTAATACACGTTGGTGGGGTAGAAGCCGTCACTTTGTTTGTGTCAGCTGTGGTAGGTGGTTGGCACACGTTTAGCTGTGGAAACATAGCTTAGTCTGGGACGGCTTTTACCAGGAGCAGTCAAAGAGTTGGGTGGGGGACTGCCCCCCGTGTTCCAGTGCCAGGATTTGGGTTGGTCTATATAAGCCAGTAAGTTAGCTGACTGGGGGTGTCTGCAGTTACAGGCCAGGAAGTTTGGGCCTGAGAGGCTACACCACAGCTCCAAGACCGTAGTAAGGCCTACTATTGTTTAGTTAGCGCTCGGACAAGCAGGAACTTATTTTGTATATCGTTTGTGTTGAGATACGTTTTGGCTGCCATCCAAAAATAAACGGCAGACAGGAACCGTGCTTCTACGTAAAGGCTGTCTGTGTCTCTATTGCTCTGGGACTGTGCTATACCACCAAGCTGACCCCCCCCCCCCCTCTACCCTTAGTATTGATCAAATGGGACCCCGGTCTCCTAAAAATGGAAGCCAAATCCTGATAAGATAGAATGTGATATGGTCACCAGTGCACATATTGGGCAGTGCATGGTTCAGCAGTTGGCATTGTTGCCATGAATTCACGAAGTTTAGGTTTGGAATCTCTCCAAGGACCATATCTGTGTTTGTACAAGGTATGTTCTTCTGAGTTTGCCTGGGTACTCCAGTGGTGGTGGCCATGAGGTGCTACGTCTACTCATGTAGAAAGGTAGAGACTAGCCAGAAAAAAACATTAAAGCAGTGGTGTTTATTCAAGAAAATAAAATCCAAACATCCAGAATCCTGAGCAAGACAAAGCAACAGGTTTACGCGTTTCAAGTGTTGCTTCTCTAAGCCTGAAATGTGGAAGCCTATGGCTTTGTCTTGCTCAGGATTCTGTATGTTTGGATTTTCTTTTCTTTTTTTTGAATAAACGCTGTGTTTTTTATGGGATTTGCTGGATAACCTTTGCTTTTTTTCAATTATCTATGGTGTTTGTCCTGCACTTGATCCTTGCCTTCCCATAGAGTATAGGTGAGCTGGTTTCCAGATTTTTTTTTTCTTGCCTATTAATGTAATATCAACCTACATGTTCAAAAACCAAAATATTAGGTATAGTACATATAAGGTGACATGGAAAAATATTATATTCATCCTACATAAACCACACACTGCAAAAAATGTTCTTATTAGAATAATAAATCTTTATTTTTACAACACAAATGATGTGATTACATAAAAATGGGAGACGTCAGCAGCTAAAGGAAATGCAGAGTCACCCAGTCATAAGCAGTAGATATCAGTAGTTAGGATTTCATATGGGTGCATCCTCATGCTCAGTTGACGTTTGTGCAAAAAAATACAAATAAAAAAAAAAATGAAGTGCAAATACATTCATCTATAATACACAATAAAATGTGAAAAACAACAAGCGAGCACAAGGAAGTATCCACAGGAAAGTAACCGGTAAGACAATATTCAGACAGGACAGGGCATTACCCCAAGAAGGCGCGCAGGATCCCAATGCGCGTTTTCTCAGTTTTTCAGAAGAAGTCGTTGTAATGGTGCAAGTGGGTTAATACAGTCTGAAACCCAAAGGTTAAAATAAGAACCTCAAGGGCCATTTTTGGGAAATTTTTGTCAGCAGCCCGGAATTAAACGTATTTTATGTGGATGTTGGGACTCCAAAGGCTTTCTATGAATGGGTTTTCGCCCCTTTTGGCTAGGTTTTTCATTTACAAATTGGGGCCTTATTGCAAAACCCTGGGCCGGGTTTTTAATATAAGCGCTAAAAAATTTTTCCCAAACCCCCCAAATTTTTTTCAGCAACATTTTGGGGGGAAAATGTTGGATTTTTGGTGCCCAGGCGCCATTTTTTTGCGCACAAGATCAGTGTAGAATGCGCTTGATTCTATGAAACCCCGGCTACTGTGGTCATAAATCAGGGGAAATTCCCGTGCAAAAAAGACTTTTTTGGCTCAGTTTTTTTAAAACCCCCTTTAAAATGGCCCCAAGTAATGGGAAATGGGAATTTTCCCAATGAAGCTTAATTTAAAAGTTTTGTAATGGTTCCTAGTGCGCCCCAAATGCCCCCCAAAAACAGGTGCATTTTCCCAAAATGCCCTGGACCCCTCTGTAATGTGCCTGATATTGGAGTTTTCGGGGATTTTAAAAAAGTAACCGAAGAAGGGTGCGCCCAGATCTTGGGGGTGAAAAGACCCCCAAAAAACCCCTTTGGCAACCCATACAAAAAACATGTCCCCCTTTTGGGAAACTGTTTTTGCTTCTTGCCTTCTATTTGCTGACTGGGCCATTTCCCTCCGTTCCTGACCAAGCACATTTTCCTTTTCCATAGTGCAGGTTTCAACTCCATAAATGCTTTGTTGCGCTAGATTATTGTACTTCTTTGAGGTTTTTTGTGTACCTCCCATAGATGTATAAAGGAGGCATAACATCTCCCTCAGAAAATCAGCGTCCTTTTCTCGTCTTACAAGAGCAGAATGTCTGACGAGGTTTTCGACGCCCCATTCCCGGGGCCCACATTTTCAGCAAAAGAATTCCGGGGGTTGGGGAACATAAAACCCAAGGGTAAAAAGCTGCTTTCCCTATGTATGTTTGCTGGAAGCACATGGAAGACAGAATGGTCCTATTGCTGTGTGATGGACATTTTTGTTTTTTGATTTCTTTCTGTGTGGTGACCCAGAGCCAAAGGGAAAACTAGGTCTGGCCCGCAGTGAAGCTGGGTTGGTGGCCTTTGTTGGTGTAATTCTTTTCTGTGGGGTGACCCAGAGCCAGGGAGCTAGGTCTGGCATCAGTGGTTCTGGTTGGCGGCCATTGTTGGTGTGGTGCTTTTCTGTGGGATGGTGGGGTAATCCCGAAAGGGAAGCTAGGGGCTGGGGCATTTTGGGGCTGGTTTTGGGAGCCAATTTTTGTTGTTAAAAGCTTTTTGTTTGGGGGGGGGTGGGGTTTGGGGGGTGGGCCAAGAGCCAGGGAACTAGGTCTGGCAGCAGTGGTGCTTTGTGGTACTATACTACCACAAAGCACCACTATACATGTGCTTGCTTGTCTTTCTTTTAAGGGTTGGGAAAAAAAAGTTTAATATATTTTTTTTCCTTGGCCCAATGGATTGTGGGACACTATCCCTTTTTCTGTGTTTGTGGGAAACTATTGGGTGGTGTTTGGTTTCTTTGGCCGTGGGAAAGTGGGGTGACCCAGAGCCGAGGAGCTAAGTTGGCCCGAAATGGTGGGTTGGCCGGGGCCCTTGTTGGTGTAATGCCCTTTTTGTGAGGGGGGTGGGGTATTCCCGGGACTGGGAAAACTTTGGTCTGGCCCGTTTTGGTTTCCTTTTTTGGGTTTGGGGGTCATTGTTTGGGGTAAATGTTTTCTGTGGGGTGGAGGGGTGACCCAGAGCCGGGGAGCTAAAGGGGGATTTGGCAGCAGTTTGGGGCTTTGTTTGGAGGATTGCTGGTGTGATGCTTTGCCTGCGGGAAAGTAGGGTGACCCAGAGCCGGGGTCTAGGTCTGGCAGCAGGAACTGCTGGGTCGCTGGGTTGCTCCCTTTGTTGATGTTGCCCTTGGGTTCGCAGTGATTGTAATATAGTGGGTAACCTAAAAGGGCCCCCCTAAAAAAGGCATGTGAAATGAACCCAAATTGGGGGTATACCAAAATTTTTATCCCAATTTTTATTCTAAGAAAACCCCAAGTTCATTTTTTTTTAAAATTTTTGATTGGGGCAGAAACTAGCGTTTTAGCAATGCAGTAAAATGTTTTTTCTACAATGTGGTAAATCTGGTTTAACCCAAAGGGGAAAAAATACAATAAGTTGCCTTTAAAAGCTACTTGAAAAGCTATAAAAACCCATAAAAAAATAGGAGAAAGGAGAACAACTAGAAGTTAAAGGGCCCCATAGCAAAATGAGATGGGCCCTCACAAGTAATGACAAGGATTGGAAAAATTTTATACTTGTTGCAAAAAAATTAAAGTTTTTAAAATTTTGCTCCATAGAGAAGGCCACCAAATTTAATTTTTAAAATTTTTCACCCGGGAGTGTTTTCCCTTTTGTTAGTGGGCCTCCGAGGCCCTAAGGGCCCCAAAAAAGCTGCTATGGGGTATACTTTGCCCCCCTGCCTTTCAGGATTAGCACTTGTTTGTTTCCCATGTCATGCTCATAATTCTTGGGGTTTTTTTATGTTTGATTTAAAGTTGTGCGCCTGCAGAAAGATTCCTACCCCAATTTTCCCTTTCCCAAAAAGGGCACCCAAAAATGTCTTGGGTTCCCTTAGGCCCGTAATTTTCAGGATTGGGGAAAAAGATCCCTTTACTAGTCTCAAAAAAGGAGGCAAAAATTTAAATTTTGTTTTTTGAAAAAAAAATTTATCAGATTTTCAGGATGTACAAATACAGTAAATATGTGAACTTCATGGAATTTTAGACATACGAGAGTTGGGCCAAAAGGGAAAAATCCTTTATTTGAAATAAGTTGTTGTACTATAGAGACTGTTTGGGCGTCATAAAAAAAATTAGGGAAAGTATTTTTGTATGGGAAAAAATAAAAACTTTTTATGTAGTTAGGGTAAAGAACCTCAGGCACATTTAGACCTCATGGGAAAACCACAATGACTCCCCATTTTGCCCCCCTCCTGACGCAATCAGGAATCTCATTATATGACTGCCTGTGGCAAACCGGTTTCCCCTGGTTGGAACACAAAAGCTCTCCCAAAATGCTTTTGATACAGATATGGATACAGATTCCCTTTGGGAAAACCCAAAAGTGATAAAAAAAGAGTTGTGTTCTATTGTTTAGGGCCCTTGATTATACCCCGGGGGGGTACTAACTTTAAACAGGGAACCAAAAATAATTTTTTTTGCTCCATGCGGGGTTTTCAGGAAAAAATTTTTTTATGTAAAAGTTTTTTGTGTATTTTTATAGTAAACCCCTTTTTGTGTTTTCTTCCCCTGGGGTAGTGTTTTAAAAATTTGGGCACTCCCTTCTTTCTTTTGCCCCCTATAGGTACCCAACCTGTCCAAAACTTCCTCTCCTTGGGGGTTGTTGGGTTTATAATCTAAACCCTTTGGGCGGGGGAAAAGAAAAACCCTAGGGAAAATGTATGGCCCTTTTGCGTTTAAAGCAGTGTAGAAAAGCGCCCGGAAAAGTTTTTAAAACTGTTTTTTCTGTTCATAATATTGGTAAGTGTAGAGCCCAAACCAAGTCTGGTCAAGAACCCAAAATTTACCCTGGTCGGTTCTTTGCAAAGGGCACCCCAAAAACAGGGCAATGTTGAGCCCCTTTCCACAAAAATTGGCCAAAGGGACCACCCCTTTTCCCCGGTTGTTTTTTCTGAAAGGTTTAAAAACATACAGGCGCGAGATGGAAAACCAAAAACCACTTTTTGGGTTTAGGCACCACCTTTACCCCGGGGTTTGGGGTCCCTTTTGAAAGGGCATTCATAAAGGGCAAATGTAGAAACCAAAACCACAAGTCGGGCTCAGGCACCCCCTTTACCCTGGTCTGACTGTTCTTCTGCAGGTCATACATACAGGCGCAGTGTAGAGCCAATACCACAAGTCTGGCTCAGGCACCACCTTTATACTGGTCTGTTCTTCTGCAGGTCATACATACAGGCGCAGAGAAGAGCCAACACCACAAGTCTGGCTCAGGCACCACCTTTACCCTGGTCTGGCTGTTCTTCTGCAGGTCCGACATACACGGCAGTGTAGAGCCAATACCACACTCCTGGCTCAGGCACCAACCTTTACCCTGGTCTTGTTCTTCATCTCAGGTCATGTACAATACAGTTGGTCGCATGTGTGTGCAAGTCAAACAGCATGATCGGCCTCACAGGCAACACCCTTTATTCCTGGTCTGGCTGTTCTTCTGCGGGTCATACATACTGGGCAGTGTAGAAGCCAATACCACAAGTCTGGCTCAGGCACCACCTTTACCCTGTTCTGTTCTTCTGCAGGTCAACCACACAGGCGCCGTGTAGAGCCAATACCACAAATACTGCCCACCTCCACCGGTTGCTATATCCGTGCAGTATGCTTATAAGGCTGGTGTTTTTTTTTTCCTCTCTGGATTATGGAGGTCTGTTGTCCCAAATGAGAAGTCTGAATTGGACTCAAATGAGAGGTAAAAATAGAGTAGGACCACCTGCTTTGAGATCCCGTTGATAGTCGGGGGTGGCTTAAACAGTTTTGATCAAAAACATGTGAACTAAGAATCTCAAAGTTTTTTTTTCATGTATTGTAGATAGCATAAATGCTTCTTTAGAGGTTTCCATGTCTTGTTTGATAGCCCTTTTAGCTGATGGTGTTCCACTGATATTGGAATGTGTGTACATATATATGCCACAACCATGCCAGTGGCACCCAGGTTCACATTGTGTTTTTCGGAAATGTTTTTTTGTGCAGAACTATATGTTGCATTTGGCATATATTGCTATTAATTCATATAGGGAGAAATGGATGCCTCCATTTTGGTTTCTTGCACCCCGCCCACCTCCACAGGTTGCTATATCAGTGCAGTATGCTTATAAGGCTGGTGTTTTTTTTTTTTCTCTCTGGATTATGGAGGTATGTTGACCCAAATGAGAAGTCTGA
This sequence comes from Phyllomedusa bahiana, assembly GCA_025379985.1. Classification (NCBI taxonomy): domain Eukaryota; kingdom Metazoa; phylum Chordata; class Amphibia; order Anura; family Hylidae; genus Phyllomedusa; species Phyllomedusa bahiana. The sequence continues at coordinate 61,939 of JAODAL010006127.1, forward strand.
ATTGGACTCAAATGAGAGGTAAAAATAGAGTAGGACCACCTGCATTGAGATCCCGTTGATAGTCGGGGGTGGCTTTAACATTTTTAATCAAAACATGTGAACTAAGAATCTCAAATTTTTTTTCATGTATTGTAGATAGCATAAATACCACAAGTCTGGCTCAGGCACCACCTTTACCCTGGTCTGGCTGTTTTAAATGTTCTGCACCTAGATTTGGCATCAAAGAATCATAAATGTGTCTATATCTATGAATGTGTTGAGACGCTCTCAGAACACCCCAAAACCTTTGCCTCATTAAAAAGTGTCTTTGACATATTCTAAGGAGACTTATCACGCCAATGTTTGGAGTGTACTTGCTCATACATTCTTTTTGGCTCAAAGTACATCAGAAAACTGGCACAGCCCCGTTCATACACGTCGTCCATAGTGTGTGGATGAGCTCAGCAGTTCTCAACTTAAGCAGATAGAGTAGTTGCCGTTAATAAAGAGAAAATAACAATCACAAATTAATCAAATAAAAGGAACAAATGTTATTAGACGTCCAGATGAAAAATAAAATTTACGCGTCAAATTCTCTCTGGATTCTACCGTTGGACGACACTGTTTTCACTTAATATTTCATGTGGATTTAGGTTTCTTTTCCTGTGGATTTAAAGTCACACAAAGAGTCCCAAATCTTTTTAGGGTTTGGACACGGATCCGCATCCAAACTGATATACAAATGTTTTGGATGTGTTTAGCCATCCCCATGGACCTCAATAGTAAATTTTCCATTCGAAATACAACAAAATAATGAAGATTTTTTTTTACGTTTACAAACTACAATGTGTATTTTCAAATGAGGTCAATGGGAATGATTTACTTTTGGTTTTACACAAGTATTTTAAGTCGGAATCCACGTGGATTCTGACTTGAAATGCTTGTTGTGTGGACGGAGCATTAAACAATAACTGAACTAAAGCGACCACTGCGGTACAGGTGTTAATAATGATGGATCAAAAATATTGAGTTATAAATGTGTCCTAACAGAACTTTTGGTATAGAAAAAATCAGGTGCCTTTGTTCCAGTGTTTGTCCTACTTGTTCCGTATTGTTTTAAATTTTGAGAGAGAATTTAGACGTCTGGCCACTTGCTATTTAAGTTGTATTAAATAGCATTTTGTATTTCTGGAAGGGAGAGCATTTTTCCAATGTCTAGCTAGTAGTGATCAAATAGGCATTGGGCAGAGGCAGCTCCTCAAGGCCAATAAATAGTTCAGTCAGTGCTGGGGACCAATCAAATTCCGAATGGACTCCCAAAATGGTTTAACAGGATGGCAATCCCATCACATGTGGAGGAGAGAACCAATCTCCAGCAGATATTTGAGTGGAGGGAAAACACGTGTTGTTGTCATGTACCATGTGGATAGTAACTTTCTAGATGATTCCAGGTGATTGATACACTCGGAGGCTTTAGGATGGAGAACAAAGATAAACTTCCATTGGTGAGTCATTAAATAGGTTTTTAGGTCTCTCACCCCCAATTCATCACAAACCATAAGTCCTGCTGAGGAGAATCAGGTAAAAGAGCATTATAACACATTGATGTCCTTTTATGTAGCATCTCTTTCTTTTCTCTACATTTCCACCACCAATGCTGGGTCACCATATCTCATTTAAAGGGATGCATCCATCATAAAAAAGTATTTTTAGTAAAACCACTGTTACTGGAAAACTTTTTTTTTTTAGTATTTTGGTGAGTTTTTTTTTTTATTCAGCAGTCCAATGCAAACAAAAATAAGAAAAATAAGAAATATAAAATATTGTCCTTTTCTAACAATGATTGAAAAAGCTCCTGAATGGCCAAGCAGACTAGTCTCACTTGGTGCTACTTATTTGTTGGTAGTCTCATTACCAATGACAGAGTGAACGTTCTATTTTCTCCAAACAGGGATAGATATGATTAGACTAGACCACAGGGCAATGAAAAGAACAATACGTGAAAGGACAATGGGGTAATCTTTTTCTGCACTGGTAAGAGGTTTCTTTATACTTATCAGGTGCTGCTGAAAATACTTATATCTCTCCAGCCATAGCTGGCCGGGAAGAGAACCATGGAGTAATATTCTCACTGCTGTGCTATCAGAGCTTACAGAGGGGAGTCACAGAGACAATCCAGGAAGCCATGTACATAGAGGAACTTTTAAAGATTATTTGAAAAAAAAAACACCCAATAAAAAAACACCATATAAAAAAAAATAAATAAAAAAAAAAAAAAAAAAATATATATATATATATATATATATATATATATATATATATATATATATATAGTTATATATATATAATCATTATTCACAGATTACTTTCAACATGTGAAAAGATAAAAAATTGATGGTAGAGTCCCTCTAAACGGCTGCACTGGATCAATTCTTTCTCCAATCGAGAAGGTTCCTTAGTCCAAGTGAACAGAAAACCTGTATTCCTGATAGTGACCTGACTTGTTTCATGACTAGTGTTGAGCGATTACGTTGGCCATCGACATCGGTCGATGGTCGATAGTCGACCATCATCGACAAGATAGTCGATAGTAGATTATGAGCGATGACCATTAAAGTCCATGGGAGAGCAACAACACCTTCATTCTTACACCCAAACAGGGCTGGAGAAGCTGGAATTAACATCCACAACAGTCAAATGGATACCTGCTACATCTTAGGCAACACACTTAGATTATAAAAGCCACAGAAAAAAAAATCACACACCATTCACTATCCCTGTCTTGCACCACAGCCTGACCCTTAAACCTGTATGACCCACAAATTAAAAAGTGCCAGAAGGCAGTATGATTTGAACCATCATGTTACTTGAACTGGACATGAATATCCCTGCTGAACCAGCTGTAGCCCAACCTGCATACCCCCAGATTTAAGGCCGAAAAAGGCTTTCAACCACCATTTAGTTCACTGAATTGACTATACCTGTCCTGGCACAGCATGAGCCCCAAACCTGCATGACCCCCAATTTAAAAAAGTGCCGGAAAAAGGAGTCTTTCAACCACCATTTTAGTTTCCTGACATGACTATACCTGTCCTGGCCACAGATTGACCCAAACCTCATACCCCATTTAAAAGTGCCGTAAAAGACCTTTCACCACCATTTTAGTTCACACATTGACTATACCTGTCCTGGCACAGCATGACCCCAAACCTGCATGACCACCACATTTAAAAAGTGCCGGAAAAAGGAGTCTTTCAACCACCATTTTAGTTGAACTGGACATTGACTATATCTGTCCTGGACCGCAGTATGACCATTAAACCTGCCTGACCCCCAAATTAAAAAGTGCCGGGAAAAGGAGTCTTTGAACCATCATTTTAGTTGAAATGGACATTGACTATACCTGTCCTGGGCCACAGCATGAGCTCCAAACCTGCATGACCCCCAATTTTAAAAGTGCCGGAAAAAGGAGTCTTTGAACCACCATTTTAGTTGAACTGGACATTGACTATCCATGTCCTGGACCGCAGCATGACCCCAAAACCCGCATGACCCACATGACGATGATGATGACGACATTTGTGGCCGTGACTGGAGGAGGTAAGACTGCTGGATGCAGGTTGCATTAACCACTGAAGAACAGATTGGCGACGATGTTCGTTACTAGATTCACAGGGCCCTGACCCAGCGATGACAGGCCTGACGGTCCTGCAACTGACGATTCGCTGGCATGCGTGTTGTCGCCAGCACTGGGAAAGGGGCACCTTCTCTCGTACCCCTACCTCCATGTCCTCCCCCCCCCTTTGCTCGTTTCCCCCTGAATTTCGCTCCTGTTCAAAATAAAAAATTTGAGAAGGTATGGAAGAGTTTTTGGAAAAATCTCTTTTTAAAAAACGGCAAAACACGCTTTCTCAAACCCTCAAATCAAAACAAAAATTGCTGGGTTCAAAAAAAATCAAAGTAGATCTATCAACACAGTGGCCCCGGCCCAAAGTGAAAAAAACACCTGAAATGTATTGGATATAAAAGGTATTTTTTGGGACCATCAATTCACCTGTGGGGACACAAAATTCTGTATTCAAATTTTTCTGCAAAGTAATCAACAACAAAGTGGCCTGCGCCAAAATGAAAAACACTACTGAAATGTATTTTAAAAAAGGTATTTTGGCACCTATCAATTAACCCTTTGGGACAAAAAAATTTTGATTCAAATTTAACCAAAGAGATCATTAACAAACTGCCTGCGCCGAAGGGGAAAAAAAAATATCGAAATGTATCGGATAATACAAGGTATTTTGGCACCTTTCATCTCACCTGTGGTACTCCAAAAATGCTATTCACATTTAAGTGCAAGCTTCCACTGAACAAGCTTAGGCGCCAAGAATAAAAAACACGAATATGAAATTTTATCGGCATTACAACGGGTATTTTTGCACCTATTCTCAATCCCTGTGTGACATACAAAATTGCAGTATTCACATTAAGTGCAAGGTGCATCATGAACAAAGCTGGTAGTGCGCCAAAGTCAAAAAACACGATCTGTAAATGTATTCGGATAATAAAGGTATTTTTTGGCACCTATCAATTCACCTGTGGTGAACTACACAATTGCTGATTCAAATTTAATGCAAGGTGGCTCATAACAAATCTGGACTGCGGCAAAAGTGCAAAAAACACGTATCTGTAATGAATACGGATAATAAAAGTAATTTTTGGCACCTATCAATTCACCTGTGGTAACTACACAATTGCTGGATTCAAATTTAACTGCAAGGTGCCTCTATCAACAAATCTGTACTGGCCAAAGTGCAAAAAACACGTATCTGTAATGTATTCGGATAATAAAAGGTATTTTTGGCACCTATCAATTCACCTGTGGTAACTACACAATTGCTGGATTCAAATTTAACTGCAAGGTGGCTCTATCAACAAATCTGGACTGGGCAAAAGTGCAAAAAACACGTATCTGTAATGTATTCGGATAATAAAGGGTATTTTGGCACCTTTCAATTCACCTGTGGTGATACAAAATTGCTGCATTCACATTTAAGTGCAAGCTGCCTCAATAACAAAACTGTACTGGCAAAAGTGCAAAAAAACACGTATCTGTAATGTATTCGGATAATACAAGGTATTTTTGGCACCTATCAACCTGTGCTGACTACAAAATTGCTGGATTCTAATTTAACTGCAAGGTGGATATATGAACAAAGGTGGAATGGGCAAAATTGAAAATGAACACTTATCTGAAATGTATACGGATAATAAAAGTGGAGTATTGCACCTAACAAAGAGACCTGCAGTTACTAGAAAAGATGTGTATCCTAATATAAGTTCAGGCTGCCCAATATCCAGGAAATATTTCAATAGAAAACTGTTAATAATAAAGCTATTGCAGTGAACTAAGTCTTGGTGAACTTTATCCAGTATTCTTTATAGAGCTTGTATGTGTTCGCCCGCGGGGGCCCCCCCTCCGCTCCCCCCAGTGACTTTACAGCGGTAGATGCTCCTTTAAAATTCTCTACCTAACTACATAAAATCTTCCAATCTCTAATCTAACTAAATTGTAAGGATCACAGCTAACAGTAGAGCTTTCTCTGTGAAAAAATAGATTAATTTCGCTGAGCTGTTTGGACACAGGCAGAGCGCACGTCCTTCTGCTCTGAGACGCTGAGAGACACTGAGACTGAACAGGAAACGCTGTTCTATGTAAAACGAGGTCATGTGATTTTTCCAGCCAATCGCAACCATACACATCCAGTCATGACGTCGCACCACACATCTCACCCTGCTCTATGCTGTATAGCTGATTTGCTGGCCGGCTAAAATGACAGGAAGCGCCGAAAATGGCGCGATATTAATAGATGATGCACAGATTTTAACCTAAATTATCGCATGATCTAAAAATTTTCGATCAACATAAAAACTGTGCCGATTTCAACTTTGTTGATAATAATCGCTCAACACTATTCATGACCATTCTTTTTTACCTCTGCCTGCCATAACCTACTGCCCATTTCCCATCATAATTTAGGAGATGCCTGCCCTGATCTTTTAACTGTTTTCCATGATGACCATTGTCCACCTGTCCAGACCTCTACTAGATTTACTACATTTTCTGTTTGCCTTCTACCACCTCATAAGACTACACTGTGGGTATCCACCTAGGTCAAGGATCAAATCCAGAGTTGGAGATTCTATTCTGAACCTTTGTTGTAGAGACAGAACCGGATCCATTTTACAACAGACATCAACATTGACTACATGGTTTCCACAAAGGTGAGTTTTTTTTTTTTATTATTAACACAGATGGCACCTATTTTTGAATTTAATTTCCTAGTTGGAAAATTCCTTTAATTTCAGCACCTCAGTGTAACCTCTGAAAGAATAAATATATCTTAAAACAACTTGAACATGCCGTACAACGTTGACCACTGTGACAAGTAGAGATGGGCGAATTGATTCTAACGAAGTGGAATTCGTTTAGAATTTCAGGAAAACTTCGGTTCTAAACGAAGTCGAAGTTTGGGGTATTCGGGTAAAAGAAGGTGTTTTTTCATTAAAAAAAGGGTGCGAGACATGGCGTTACAGGGGGGAAAAAACTCGGGGGGAAAAGGGCTCTCATAAACAGTGCAAGATGAAGCCTCAGAACCGGCGGGATTCTGTGACGTCACCGCACATATAACCGGGCGCAAACTGGGTCTCAACCCCTCCACTGTACGAATTTGGGGAAGGGTGCGGGGCGCTTTGATAGCTGTACTAAAAACCCTCATTTTTATACAGCGATTTTTGGGGTGTCCACTTGTCTCGGGGAACGTTCCTTTTAAGCTTTTTTTAAAATTTTTTGGAAATTTTGGGGGTTTTAATTGGTTGGGTCTTGGTGTTCCCTTTACCCGCCAAAAAAAATTTTTCCCGGCTTTTACAAAACAATTAATTCAATTTTTTTTCTTTTTGTTTCTAAAAAACACCCTTTTACCCTCAAACTTCTTTTTTGGTTTTCTCAATTCTTTTGCACAATTTAAATCCAGGGGTAATTAAGCGTTGTTTTCTGTTTGGTGACTAAAAAAAAGTTTTTTCACCGCCAAAAAAATTTTTTTCCTGTAGCTAAAACACAAACGAAGGTTTAATTTCAATTTTTCTCTTTTTGTGTAGCGTAAAAAAACCATTGTAACACGCCAAACGTATTTTTTGGGTTCTCAATTCTTTTTCGCAATTTACATCCAGGGTTTAAATTTAAACGTTTTTTGCGCTGTGGTGACTAAAATAAAATTTTTTTTCAGCCAAAAAAACTTTTTCCTGTAGCATAAATTTACAAGCGAAGGTTTAAAAAAATTTTTTTCTCTTGTTGTTTAGGTAAAAAAAACGCCATTGTAACACGCTCAAAGCTCTCGTTTTTTTGGGTTTTCAATTTTTTTGCGCAATTTACATCCAAGGGTTAACAAGTGTTTTTTTCAGTTGTACTCAGTAAAGAAAAATTTGTTTTTACCGCCCCAAAAAGAAAACTGTAGCATAATTATTCCGAAGGGTTAATTAAGCCGTTTGTGCTTTTATAATCAGTAAAAAAACACAGAGTTTTTAAAAGGCACTCAAGTCAATTTTCCTGCCCCTTTGTGGAGCGCATTTATATCCCAAGGGGTTTCCCAAACTTCTTATGGGTTTATTTGGAGTCAAATACAGGGGGTGTATTTATCATATACAGATATCTTCATCAAACAGTGTCTGTACATTATAGAACAAACAGTATGTCAGACAGAGATGGTGGCAGGCTCTCACCTGCGAGTGGCAGAGGCACAAACATTCCAGGCCCCAGGTCGCAGCACAGCAAGGGGACGTCGCAGCAGGGGTCACTCGGTGAGGCCACAATCTGCTGCTGTCATCTAGGCGGCCGTGTGTTGTTCAGCAACCCAATGGTTCTTGATTGGTTGACTAGGTCTCTACTTCCTCCCAGATGACATCTGACAACCCCAGCCAAGAGTCGGTGGGAACGTCAGACACCAACCCATAGTTGCATGGCCCAGGAGCGGGTCAGCGGCCCTCACCTGTCTTCAACCCGCCTCTGTCCCATCCGGTTCCGTCAGCCAGAGATCTACTATGTGGTCTGGGCTAAGCGCCACTATACAGCGAGGATGAACAATTTGAGGAGGGCAGTCAGCAGCTACTTGGCAGTGAAGAAATGGGGCCATTATCCCCTGCTTCTTGCAGTAGGCGGCAAAGTATAGATATGGAGAGTGGCATGGGAGGTCATGTTGTGAGGGGTCAGCCTCTGCATACCAAGACCAGTGATGAGGACAGCAGTGACGATGAAACACAAATTGATGATGTAGCCGACCGCACTTGGGAGCTGGGTGAGGCAAGGGCTTCATCATCGTCAGGAGAAGAGGGCGTCAGCTTGCGCGTCAGGCAGCGGCGCAGCCAGCAAGTGGGTTGTGTGGCCGTGAGTCAGCAGGATAGCAGCAGTGTGAGGTCGGGAGCCAAGCGGCCACGGGGTAAAAAACCCACTTCGCAGGACCAAGAAAGTAGCGGCACAGGGGCTCAGCGAGGCAGCGGCGGCAGTAGTCACTCAGCTACTCGGCGGTGTGGCAGTTCTTTGCTAAGACACTGGAGGAGCCGAATATGGGTATATGTAGAATCTGTGGGCAGAAAGTGAAGTGTGGCGAGGGAGCTAACATTAGCACCATGGACCTGCGTCAACACATGCAGCATCACCATCCGGTGGCCTGGGAGAAACGTGGCTCAGATGTGGTGGTCCATCCTGCCACCGCAGCAACAGCAGCAGCAGCGCCCAGTGGCACGCATGCCATTGCAGCCAGTCAAGGCTTCACCACCTCTGCATAAGGGAGCTGTTTCTCTTTGACATCATCTCCCGGTCCGATGCTCCTGTTCCTCGCTACTCTTTGCGCCAGCAGTCGTTCACGAGGCGTTTGGGCAAAGAGACAACAATATGCACCCACCACCATCCTAAGGTGCAGAAGCTGACCATGCCCTGTCCAAGTTGTTTGGTACTGCAGTCCCTCCCTTTCAAATGGTGGACTCTGCACCGTTCAGAGAACTAATTTGGCTTGTGCCGAGCCGAGATGGAGAGTTCCAAGCCGTAATTTCTTTTCCAAAAAAGCAGTTACTAGCACTTCATAAATATGTAAAAACAGAAGGTGGGGCCAGTCCTTGAGCTTATCGGTTTGTTCCAAGGTGCACGGCAGCGGGGACGTGTGGAGCTGTAACTACGGTCAGGGCCAGTACATGTCCTTTATGGCCCCTGGGTAATTTTGCTTCGGCCCAGGTACACCAACAACTTGGACAGGGGGACGCCGTTTTCTCCCCCCACGTTGTCAAAACTGCGGCTCCTGCGCCAATGTCGGCCGCCTCCTCCTCCTCCACCCCCTCCACCATCTCAGCCCACAAGTACTGTTTCCATCATACCACATGTGTAGGGCCACCACCGGTGTCACGCAGTTCTACACCTGGCTTCCTCGGCGAACGAAGTACACAGGGAGGAACTGCTCCGCGTCATGCAGCATGAAATCGATGTGTGGCTTTCTCCGCCCAACTGCAAATCGGAACCATGGTGACGGACAATGGGAGGAACATGGTGTCCGCGCTGCACTGAGGAGGGATGGTCCATGCGCCCTGCATGGCGCACGTGTTCAATCTGGTTGTGAAAAGGTTCCTGAAGTCTTCCACCGATTAAGAAGATTATGAAAAAGGCCAGGGAAACTGTGCACGCACTTTATCCATTCCTACAAAGCCAGGGAAAACCCCCCTCGAGTTGCAGCGGCAGAACGGGGCCCACCCCAACACACTCTGATATTTCGATGTTTCCACCCGTTGGAATTCCAGCCTGCACATGTTGGACCGCTGTATGAACAGAGAAAGGCCATTAATGATTTTTGGGTGATCCAGGCGGACAGGGGTACTCCCCTGTGTAACTATTGATGTCAGCCAGTGGCAGCTCATGCGTGACACCTGCCGTTTGTTGAGGCCCTTCGAGGAGGCCACGTTACTTGTCAGTCGCCAGGGCTACGGGATGAATAACGTCATTCCACTGCTTCATGTACTGGAACAGATGCTGAAAAAACTGTCTGGGCAGGGGGCTGGAGACGTGGGGACTACAAACCGCGGCCACATGAGTTCCAGTGGGGACTGAAATGGAGGAGGAGGAGGACATTGGAGCAAAGCATTTTGGGTGAAATGAGTGGATTTTTACCCATGAAAGAAGGAGGAGCAAGAGCGGAGGAGTAATGGATGGGGAAGACGAGGCAAGCCCCAAGCACCGTGGCAGTTACGTGGGATGGAGGCAGGGACCCCGGAGTATTTGTGAAAAGGGCCCCAGAAAGCTGATTTGCCTGGCTGTGACAGCACCGGCAGAGGGATGATTTCTGGCCTCCACCGATGGCCCTCCTCCCCGGTCCAAAATGGGAGCCTTTTTTCCAGCTGCTGAGGGGGAGGAAAAAACCAAATACAGGGGGAAATCCTCCGTAGTCATTTGGGGCCGTGCCTAGGTGGGGCACGTCCCTCCTCTCACAGGTCGGGCCCGGGGGGGTTTTTCTTCACGCTCACGTACTACTGCCGCGGCTGTGGGGGAAGGTGGGGGGTGGGACAGTACCAGCCAATCAGCAGCAACCAAGTCTGGAGCATTGATGACGTTTCCTTCACCCCCCTAGTAGGAGGCAGCGCCAGCATACGCACAGGCCCTGGAGCAGCCCCTAAAACCCAGGGGGTGGCCTATTTTGGACAGCACTTTCACCCCAGTTAAAGATCCCTGGACTACGGGCAGCCAAACTGGATGTGTGGCCGTTTGCCGATTTTTGCAGTGGAGAAACTGTCCTGCCCGCCGTAGTGTGGCATCAAGCGGGTTTAAAGTGCGGCGGGGGCCATCTTACCCCAAGGGAAACCCGCTTGTCCACGGGAAATGTGGAACACTGACCTTTTGTCAACATGAATCAGGGGGGTGGGCCGGGGTTTCCAGACACCAATGCCTTAGGCGTCACACACATCCCCATGACCCTAACCCAAACTTGAGAAATAGCTGGGGTTCAAACTACCTGCCCCCACCCTATTTTGATCCGCCACCCGCCTCATCCACACATCTGCTGACGTTTTCTCCCTCTTCCACCAACCTCTTTCCCGGGGCTGGGATTGTCCCCACCTCCCACCTTTCATTGTGCCCCTCTCTGACCCATGTGCTGCTGTGGCGCTGCCGTGACCTCCCCAAATGTTTCATTTTACCCCTTCTGACCTATGCTGGCGCTGTTGCTGGTGCCTGACTCCCCACTGTGCATTGTCCACCTCTGACCCATCGTTGCTCCTGCCCCCGTCAACTCCACCCTGTCATTGTGCAACCTGTGGGCCCACTCCCCGTTTTTGCCACCTCCAAAAAAACATTGTGCCACTGTTGGGCCTCATGCTGCTGCTGCTGTGCCTCCCTCTCTGTCATTGTCAACTCGTGGCCTACTCCCGTTTTTGCCACCTCCAGAATGTCATTGTGCCACTGCCTGCTTCATGTGCCTGGGCGCTGCCGTGCCCCCACACTGTGCATTTGCCACTCTCTACCCCATGCGCTGCACCGTCACCTCCCCCTCTGTCATTGGCCCCTCTGTGGCCACTACTGTTTTGAACCTCCAGAATTGTCATTTGCCATTTTTGACCTCATGCTGCTGCCGGTCACCTCCACTCTCTGTCATATGCCACTCTGGGCCTACCCTGTTTTTCCCCCCCAAAAGTCTTGTGCCACGTCTGACCTCATGCTGCTGTGTCTACCTCCCACGTTATTGTGCCACTCTGGGCCTACTTCCCTTTTTGCCACCCCCAAAAGTCTTGTGCGACTCTCTGACCTCTCTGCTGGGGCTGCCGGTACCTCCACACTCTGTCAAATAATGTTGCCACCTTGGGTCTCACTTGTTTTTTTTTACAGCTGCCTGCCATCACTTTTTAAAGGGTACATTCCCTCTTTATTTTTTTGGGCAGTTTTGCCCCCCTTAAGTGCCCAGGGGAATTTTAAGTAAGCGATTCTAAAGCGGCGGCACTCTCTGCGTTAACTAAAACCAACATTGTTAAAAAAACCAATCCCAACTCCCTCTGCATATTTAAGCATGGGACAACAAAACACCCGCAGGCCTGTGCGCCCGGAAAAAGCTGTTTTTTAACCGGGAATTTGTCCCCAAGTAATCGGGACCGAAGTTATTTTTGTCGGGAAATTTCCCCAATGAGCGAACCGAATTTTTTGGAAATTCGCCCCCCCAGTGAAAGCATTAGATTTGCATCTGTTATAAACCTGGTATTGGACTGGAGATTTTGACTGGTAAGTTTAGTCTTAAGGGGGTTTTCTCACCATGCTGTTTCACAGAATCAGAGGCAGCTTAAGACTCACACTGTCTGATCAGGCTGTAGTTGGTTCTGCAGCAGTAATATAGCATATTAGGTCCTCTGTATCTAGCTGAACATTAGAGTGACATAAGTGCAGGAGATTTAATCTGTGTAAACGAAGCTACAAACCAACAAGGAGTGAAAACAAGTGCTTATCAAAGGTAAACTAGCTAATCTTGTTAGAGATAAATACTCATCTCCCTCTGATTATGGTGGAAATTTATTTTTTTTAATCAGGAAAAGAATATGGGTGGAAAATGGGACACTTGGTTTTGCTCAGAAAGAAAAAAAATCTCTCTTATCTCTTTTACCAGGGGAATAAGAAAAACCAAAGTATTTAGCAAAAACCAAAAATTTCAAATTTTGTACAGGGCAATAGCAATTTATTTTTAGCAGAAAACCCCTTTAATTCTACTGTACCGGTCAGATGCTCCCCATCCCCTATATGCTTTTTAAATGGAGATAAGTGGCACCAGAGATGCTTAACCACCACTCCTCACCACTCCCCGTTCGCTGGCAGCCAAAATCACTCCCCCCCAATTTCCCAGGCCATCTTTACTTAAATTTTTGTAAACCTGATGGCAAAACTGCAGAGGAAAAAAAAGAGTTTAATTTGTTCATTGCCCTTTTTGGGGTTGGCATCAGAAAATACACCCCTATGTAAAACATATTTTAAGTTTCTAAAAACTTCCTCACATTTGAAATTTTGGGTCTGGGACCTGACCTTTTCTCTTTTTGCTGGGTATACAACCAAAAATTGCATTTTGCAAAACCCCCAGGGCCTATTCCTCCCTCGGGCATTTAAAGTTTTCCCAAAAAAAACTACTCCATGTATTTTACTAAGACAAACGGGGGAAAGTGAAAAGACGAAGGGGGATTTTTTTCCTCCCGGAAAAACTTAAGTGGAATAAAACCACAAATGATTCAAGGATTTTCCCCCCGGACAAACTTTTCCCCCTTTTCCCAAAAAATTTTCCCCCCAATTTTAGCCCAAATTTTTCTTTTAAAAACATTATATTATTCCATGCAATTGGGAAAAATCTGGGAGTATCACGTTCCCCAAAGTGAACTTCCTGGTCTTGACCCAAAAAATTAAAATTTATAGGGAACATTAAATGTAACGCAATAAAATTCTCTGTTTTGGGAAATTGGACGGGAAACTCTACAGGGATTGGGGCTGGGGACCATTAAATTTTTTCTTCTGTAAAACCTAAACTTAAAATCCCCCTTAAAATTTTTCGTTTTCCCAAAATTTAAAAGAAGAAAGGACATATTGCAAATGTCACAAGAATGACGCCTGAAAATCAAATTGTTTTTAAAAGGGGAAAAACCTTTATTTTTTGGCCCAAACATACAAGTTTTTTTTTTACAGGGTTTAAGAGAGTTTTAAAAAAAAGGGGTTTCTTCCCCTACAAATTGGGTTGGGTTTTTTAAATTTAAAAAAACTTAAAAAACAAGCAGATCTTTAAAAAAAGTCCTAAAAGGGTTTGAGTTTTTTCCCCTGGTTTGTAGGAGTAATAATTTTAAACTCCTCAAATTTCCCAAAAACCTCCACCGTTTTTTTTCCCCTTTTACCTTTCTGTTAAATGCGGTGATGGGCAGCAGCTTCCAAAGCAGGGGCGGGAGCACGGCCCCCTCCCCACAGTAAAAACTTTTGCCCGCCTGGGTTAACCCCTGTGTGGCCTGCCCCCCTTTTCCCGCTTCTTCACAGATTGAGGGAACAAGGGGAGGGTTAAACAAAGGTCAGTAAAAAAAAAAGATGTTACAGCAGTGGGAAATTAAATTTTCAAAAAATCAAAGAAGTGTTTTGTGGAACTTTGACTTTTAAAAAAACAGAATTTCGGGGGATGTGAACGGTTCATATCCCTTCCTGCTCCGCTGTAATTATTTACACATCGATATTGTAGTTTAAAACGCTTCCCCACTTTCCCGTGCTGTTTTGAAAGGTTTTGGGTTTTTTTTTGCTTGGATTCATGGAGATTTTATGCTAAAGGGGATATGGGAAAACTTGGGATCCCCCCCTGCCTGCTATTAGCATACACACTTCACAGACCTCTGGCTCCATAACCACTAAACACCCCTCTTTCCCCGGGTGTCTCCTGACTTGGAGAGAGCAGCAAGAGCCGGGCCACAGCATCCCCACAGGCAGCGATTCCCCCAGTGAGCATCAATCTAAGGGGAGGCACACACCCGGGGTTTCCCCTGGCACAAAAACCCCCCCGGGGCCTTTCCCCTTTCGTATAGAAGTTACGCAGTCGGAGGAGGAGAGCTTTTCTGTGTGGGTAAAAGGGTGGAAGGGGGGGGGAAAAGGCAACAAGAAGCAAAGGCCCCCTGAAATTTAAAAATCCTATGGGGGCCACACAAGGGACTGAAAACCTATATGAACCCCAAATCCTTTTTAACATCATCATCATTACTTCATATTACTTCACATTAAAAAACAAGGTGATTGTGAAGCCCCCGGGTCAAACACCTTAACATTTGGAGAATTCTTATACTCCTTTGGGGCCTGTTTTTTAAATTTTTTTTTGTCCCTTGAGAACCTCAGGGTTGTTACTGGAAAGGAAAGTGCATTGGGGAAATTTTCTGTATAAACCTGGAAAGAGATAATTTTAAATTTTTATTGAAAAAGAAATTTTCTTCTTTTAATGTTCAATAAAAAAACATTTTAGGGCTGTAACACAGGTGAACATAGGTTTTTTTCAGGGTAAGATTCCATATCGGGGCCGGCTTTGTTCCCGGGGGAACTACCCTTTGGGTTTAAAAGGACTATTAGGAGAATTACTAGGATAAAAGGGTTTTTTCACCCGAAACTCTTTTCAAAAACCCTCGTACCATAGCTTATTTCCTGGACATGTTTGGAGTGTGACAAAACAGAAATCATCTGATCCCCTGCTTAAGACTGTTAGTAACACAGAATTCTTATCTGGGCTAGACTTATGGCCAAATGATCTGTGTTAGCCATTAAGGTACTTGAATTGAGGTTTTGGACTATCCTGGAGTTACAGTATAAGTCTGGGGTTAAGTATTTTTCTGTATTTGTATTTTTAACTGGTGGAATTAAAGCTTATATTTTAATATGGATTTTTTTGCCCTCAATCAGTGAATTTAGTCCATACTAATTATAGAGGTTTTCCTGTGACTTGGATATCATTGCACATCTGCTAACCAAGTTTTATCGGCAGAAAAAGCTTACATTTTCAAAGCAGTGTAAGAAATGGATCTCCACTGATTGGCAAAGAGTTGTCCTCTCCGATGAGTCACATTCCCTGCTTCAGCAAATGAATGGATATTAGTGTTTCAGGTGAGAATCATCAGAGAACAGACACCCTGCAAGCATTGCTGGAAGAACACAAGGTGGTGGCAGTCTTATGATTTGGGGAATATTTTCATGGGATTCTCTGGACCACTCATTCATGTGGAAGGGTATACTCAATCCACTTGGTTATTAATCAATCCTTGCAGATCACGTACACCCATACATGCTGACTGTCTAATAAATAATACATATTTTATTTTTATTTTTTCTAAGTGTTTTGCATTGTAATTCCTCAATTAACAATGTTCCGACTTCTGTTTGTCTCCTAGTTACAAACAGAGAATTATAGGGCGTGGCTCGGTGTTCTGACATCACACACTGAGTCACAATGCCCCATAATGATGTCAGAACATAGCAAGCCTTCCTCTGCTTCTTGTAGATGGCAGAGCACAGCAGCTTTTTTTTATGTTCATCCCACCCACCCGCCTTGCGCTCGAAGCCTCCGTCTTCAGTCTGATATAAAAGCTCTCCAAAACACTTCACTGGTCTTGCACTGTTTGCCCCAGCTTCTGGTCCCCGCCACCCTTCCCTGGCTGCCTCCAATGTAAAATACAATACTGTACTGTATTAACACCAATACAATTAGTACATGTATGGTATTCTGGCATTTGTACTGTGGAACTACAAGTGCCAGCATTCCCCACCACACATGTACTAATTGTAAGGACGCTGGTATAGTACATGTGTTTAACATCTGCTGCTGTGGCATGCTGGCACTTGTAATTCCATGTTCCAAAGCAGCTAGTAGCTGTGAACCTACAAGTGCCAGAATGCCACAGTAGCAAATAGACAAAAAAATCTGATTAAATCTTCTATATAGGGGCAAAGAGCAAAACAAATGTAAAAGGGTGTTAACTCTTCCTTGCAGTATTCAAAACTAAAAATTATTATTTTTTGCTTGAGTTACATTTAATAGATGTAGACTCGGACTGGCTGAAAGTGGAAAAGGGGAAATCCCCAATGGGCCCCTGAGCATAGCAGCTCTTAAATATTTTTAATCTGCGTTTACATCTTTGGAAGAGGCAGAAAAGCAGAGAGAAAGAAGCAAAAAGCAAGAGGCAGAGTAAAAGAGGTATGTAGAGTAGTTGTAGAGTGTGCCCCCACAATCAACTTGGGCCCCATAATCAACTCCACTGATGGACAGCCAGAATAAAATTCCACTGACGGGCTCTCGGCACCCCAGTCCGACTAAATAAATGTACCTGTTTCAACTTACATACAACTTCATTTTAAGAACAAACCTACAGCTCCTATGCCGTTCATAACCCGGGGACTGCCAGTATGTATTTGTGTGCACATTAAATATAGAATGTACATGTATGTTGCGCCACCAGCACTCTATGAGTGGGTATTTTTGACCTGTGATCTCAATGCCACATGGTTATCCTTAGGCTATAGAAAGGAGCCAGGGGATCCTGGGTAGTTGGAGAAGATGCAGCTGCAATTTTATTGTAATGTCATGGAGCCTTAGCCTACGGATAACAAAGTCATCAATAAATGTATGTCCTTAAAGGGGTTGTCTCACTATGAAGATCATAGTTGAAAATGTGGGGACCAAAAATCTAAGGATGTACGTCCTTGGTTACTATTGGCAAAGTGCTAACGTGTTTTATAGAGACGGCTGGTTTACATGTGCTTAGCAACGGTGGTTTGTTTAACTGGTCAGGGAAGCATTCTGTCCTGCCCAGGTCGTGCACATGGCAAAGGAAAGGCAGTTAAGAGGAGGGCAGGGATGTGTGTATTGGCAGGCAAGGAGAGAAGCAGTGAGAGGACATGCAGGGGGTTGTGTGTATTGTATCCTCTTCACTGCTTCTCCTCTGTGCCTGCCAATACACACATCCCTGCCCTCCTCTTAACTGCCTTTCCTTTGCATGTGCACGACCTGGGCAGGACAGAATGCTTCTGTGACCAGTAAACAAACACCGTTGCTAAGCACATGTAAACCAGCCCGTTCTCTAAAACCGTAGCACTTTGCCAATAGTAACCAAGGACGTACATCCATAGATTTTTGGTCCCCACATTTTCAACTATAATCTTTGTAGTGAGACAACCCCTTTAAGTCTTTCTTATCTGTCAGACCATTAAAATGTTCAGTTTCCAGTCCTCCTGGGAAAGATATGTAAGAGCCAATACGGCTGCCATTGTGGAGGTTAGCATTAATTTTTCCTAAAGCAAAGGATATCAAATACTTCTCATTTTTGCATTGGTGCAGTAGAAATGGACACGTTTTTATATTTCTATGTAGATTCGCTGTTCAAAAAAGTAAGAAAGTTAAGTGGTAACTGTTAAAAGGTATTTCGACAGTAAAATGTACAGTAATTATAATATATGGCGAAAATGATGAATATAAAATATACACGAGCACACAGGCATTCATAGGTATAAATAAAGTTGCTTGCATTGCTAAATTAAGAAGGTTAGTGAAGAGCTGGTCAAACTGGTTTGGGCCAATGACATCAGAAGGGATGTAAAGAGGTTGAACCTAATATAATTAGCTGTATTTCACATATGGGTTTGTAGTGATGCCCGATCCAACGAGAGCACACCCACACGGAGAAGTGTATATAAGCAAGGGGTGTGGGGAGGCCAGGGGTGGAACCCAGGGGCGGAGCCAACAGACTTGGAGAAGGGGCAAAGAGCCATGTGGTGAGGAAGCCATGTGTTTGCCATGCGGTGGGAACAGCCATTGAGGCCTTTATCTGGTCTCGAATAAAAAAAGGGGTTCCTATTCTCATTCTACACACAAGACACTAAAGGGTAAATTAGATACAAGGGCGACATGTATAACGGGCTTTTCGCCGTTTTTCGGGCGTAACCTGCCCCACCGGCCCGAAACCCCGTCCACCAGAGATTGGGCGGTAAAGGCCGGGGTTTTGCCACTTTCAGCGCGCCCGCTAAAGGGGCTGAAAGGGGCGCGTGTGGGGTTCCGGGGCGGGACGGCCGCTCGAAAATCGGGGCATGAAACGATCGCGAGTGGGCAAAGTGGGGCGCCACGGGCAACCTGTTGTTCTGGTCAAAAAGATCCGGCGGGGGCGAAGTGAACGAGAACGGAACTTGAGAGGAAACAATAGAAGATGCAACAGAAACCCTCGGGGCTGAGCTCCGGCGGCAGGGATATGATTCCGAAAAAAAAATCGCCTTTATTAGTGTAAAAAACTTTATCAAAAAAGAGCTCAAACCTCAAAAAAAAAAAAAAAAAAAAAAAAATAAAAATCCTTTCCAAAAATCTCGAACAGCGCAAAATCGAATTAGGATCTTGGAAATTGCCGGGAAATCAGAAATTCAAATTCTGTAACTTTTCTCATTGTGGGGCATAAACCGGCCAATCAAATACACCAGTGACCCATTAAAAACCAGGGAGAACTATTGACCTCAAAATCAAAGGCGGGACAGTTCAAAATACATAAAAAAGGCAAAAAAGAGCTGATTGGGTTGACTAGGGGGGGCTTGGCAACCTGTATTTCTTTTTTTTCGTTACACCCATACTAATGATCATTGCTAAAGAAAATAAAGAAATAAAAAGAATTTTTTGAATTAAATATTTTTTTCGTTACCCCCATATTATTATCATTTTTTTAAAAAAACATGGTAAACTTCGGGAGTTTATATTTTTTTCGGCAGACTTTTTATTAAGATTGCATTGAAAACCCATAAGACGTGCTCGCTCCCCATTGGTCCAAATACCGCGCCTCTTTAACTTAGCCAATCACAAAACAGACTCGCCTGATTTCTTTTCCCCATAGAACTCTATGGAAAGGTAGCTCACCCTGATTTGCTAAGCGGACGACCCCCCTTCCCCCCAACCAATCACAGTACAGAATTTTCCCATAGACTAAAAACTTTTAGGGCGCCCTTCTTCGCGCCCTTTCTTTCTCCATCAAAATAGACGCACTACAATTTTTGGGGGGATTCATATTCCCCCTGGGCTCAACCCAAACAGCCCTTTTTTTTGCCTTTTTTTTCTGTATTTTTAACTGTCCCGCTTTTTTTATTTGATTGTCCATACTTCTCCTTTGGTATATGGGCCCTGTCCGCTCCTATTCTGATTGGTTTTTTTTCAGCCACCAATGAAAAGCTTAAAGAAATTTGAATTACTGTTTTCCCGCAATTCTCTATATCCCATTTCCCGAGTAGCGCGTCTTGGGGACAAACGCGTTGTTTGGGATTTGTTGATTTATGTTTTTTAGAAGGTTTACTCTTTTTAATAAGTTTTTACACCCAATAAAAAAGATTTTTTTACTAATACCCAGCCGCACGGGCGCTGAAAGCAATTTCATTTTTCCTCATCTCTAAAAGACTACAAGGGAGAAGTACTCGCGCCTATTGGCCGGAAGCCAAGCCCCCGCTAGCTCAACAATCTGCTTTTTTTTTGTATTTTTACTTATTTTGAACTGCCCCCCTTTGATTTTTTATTGGTCAAATTTTCCAATAGTTATAAGGGTCCTTTGCTCCAATTTTTATTGGCTGGTTTTTTGCCGACCAAAGAAAAGTTACAGAATTTTAATTACTGAAAAAACCCGGGAATTTTTATATCCAAAAATTCCCATGTAGCGCCGTTTCAAAATTTTTTGGAAAATTTTATTTTTTTTTTTTTTTTTAGAATTTTTGGCCGTTTTTCAGATAAATTTTTTACCCTTTAAAAACATTTTTTTATTAACTCCACCGGCACCCTTTTTGACCGTGTTTTGCCCCGATACTTTGACCATTTGATTTAAATGGACCAAATTTTTTGAGAGACCCCCTGGGGGAAAATTAAACGTTGGGGTTGTATGGAACTTAAAAGGGGGGAATTAATTTCCCCCCCCTTTTTTTGGGGCCCAAAATTTGGTGGGGTGGGTGCTTTCTAATTTTTTTGGAAAATTTTAGTTTTGTTTTCAAAAAATTAAAACCGGTTGTTTTTTTTTTCTTTATAAAAAAGGGGAAAAGTATTTTTGTCTGATTTTGGGAAAAAAAGCCGCCCCCCATTTCACTATCATTCTTTTCTTTTTCATTTTTACTTAAATTAATTTTTCCGCCTTGATTTGATTGGTCCAATTTTCCATAGGGGTTTTTATTACTTCGCCCTAAACTTAAATTTTTTTCCAAATGGAAAAAGGTACAAAATGGGAATTGTATTTCCCGGGGCCCCAAATTAATACCCAAAAATTATTTTTTAGGGGGGCCCGTCTAGTTTTTGAAGGTTTTATTAAAAAAATTAAATTTTTTTAGGGGAAAAAAGGGTTTTAAACTCTTTTCAAAGTTTAAAACCCCCTTTAAAAAAAGGCATTTTTTATTAACCCCAGACCCCGGAAACAAATTTTTTAAATGAAAATCACCTGTTTTCCCCGTTTCCTTTTTTTGAAATCAAAATTTTCCAATCTCGGGACGGCGAATATTAGGCGCAGCGCCGCACTGCGCCTTAGTCCTCGCACTGCGCCCCACACACTGGCGAGGCGCGGCGGACGTTACATGGTATCTATGAGCGCAACCCGGCGCCGACATAAATCAGGCGCAAATTTCGCCGGAAAACTGGCGGAAACATGCGCTCCGACGTGACGAGATTCATACATGTCGCCCATATTTTGTAAATGTATTCTATGTTTTGTAACTTGTAACATAATGTTATAATCCTTTGAAGATTGTAAAATAAATATATTTTTCTTATATAAAGAAAGGTGTATAAGTATTTCTGAATCTAGATTCGTTAAGATTAAAAGTAAGGACCTTAGTCTCGCGCCCTCACTCACGATGATCATAGATCTGTTATCTTGTCATTAATGAAATATATTTTCTCTAACCATATATTTCTTACAGTAACCAGTGTGATAACTGTGATGTCAAATAGGTCTAACTGGCCCTCCTGGGGTGCCATCAGGGCAGTATTGTCAGCACTACTATCAAGGACCCTAATCTAATTTTATAAACCAAAAGTGGCCCTACTTATATGGTACAAGATAGGAACTTGTATTGAGTCAGGGGCCCAGAAGCTTCAGCTGTATAGGGCCCTAAAATTATTTATGGCAGCCCCGGGCCCGCCCAAGTAACATAGGATCCTGCAAGGGGCTTCTAATACTACAACAAATAATAGATGAATAATAGAGAAAGATGAGGAGATGCCATGACTCTCTGGCACTAAGCATACCTCCTCACCCTCATTTACCCATGATCGGGGTCATTTCTGATGAAGGCCTATGCAGACCGCGTGAATTTCTAACATTTCTGTATTACTTGAATGAAGAATCACATTCTTGTTTTCCCTTACTGTATGCCTTATTAGTTAAAGAAATTAACCATTTATACACATTACCCTGAAGATGTGTTGTGAATTTCCTCTTATCTGTTGTGCAGCTGAGCACCCATCATCCCATGAAGTTGTGCAGATCCACTCTTTGTACTGTAATATTACAACAATTCCACAAAGGTCCAGGTGAACCATCCTTAGACCTTACAATCATTTCCACTGGCAAACCCCCAGTCTGATGCTGCATGCCGGACATTTTGTTTTTCATCCAGCTTTGACAACTTGGAAAATGAAGGTGACTCGAAGATTTATCTATGAAGTTGTCACGTCAGAGGAGGTGCAGTGGGCCCTGACTTCCACCCAGCCCAATGTCCCTGCCTACTTGGCATTCTACCCTAGATGGCAGACCCCAACTGGACGAAAGTCCCTACACTACTACGTGCAGAGCCATCAGGGAAATGCAGAGTCAGACAGTTCGGGTCGATAAAGGTACGGGTACGCCAAAGCCATGAATCAGAAACCAGGAGAACAACGGTAAACAAGCCAAAGGTAAAAAACACAGGCGGTCACGCAGTACAAAATCGTAGGATGGAAACGTAGTTAAGGAGCAAGCTGGAGTCAGGAAATCAGGAGTAACAAACAAATGAGGAATACAGGGGAAGCACAAGGGAGAACCATTCTCCAGCCTCTCCCTGGGTGTGTTGACTGACCAGAGGGATTAACCCCCACCGTGCCTTGCTGCTCCATAACGGAAACGTGCACAATGAAAGTACCCCCCCTTTTAGGAGGGGCCACTGGACCCTTCCCTGGTTTGGGTTTGTCCGGGTGAGAGTCGTGGAATTCCCTGAATAGAGATTCAGCGTGGATGAACCTGGCTGGAACCCATGAACTCTCCTCTAGACCATAACCCTTCCAGTGGACCAGGTACAGTAAGTACCTCTGTACTCTACATGAGTCTAAGATACGGGCGACTTCGTACTCTAACTGGCCCTTAATGCTAACAGGAGGAGGGGGTTTAGAAGGTGAAATCGGAGACGGAATGTACCTCTTTAACAGTGCCTGGTGAAAAACGTTATGAACCCGGAGGGAAGGAGGCAACTTGAGATGGTATGCCACTGGGTTAACCACTTCTTGCCCCACATAAGGGCCCACAAATCGTGGAGCTAATTTACCGGAAAGCACCTTTAGGGGAAGATTTCGGGTGGACAACCAAACCTTATCCCCCACCAATAAACCACTGGAGCAAAGACGCCTCTTGTCAATCTTTCTTTTTTGGATGCTCTGGGCATTGACCAGTTTCTTCTGAGCTTGGGCCCAGATTGTGCACAGATCATTGACGATAGCATCCACCCCATTGTGATCAGACGTAGCGCTAGATAAAGATGCATGTCTCAGGTGAAAACCATAGTGGCAGAAAAACGGAGATACCTCAGATGTACTATTCTCCTGATTATTAATCGCGAATTCCACTAAAGGTAGGTATTTAATCCAATCCACCTGCTGATCAGAGACAAAACAACAAAGTTTTTGTGTAACAGTTTAGTTCACCCTCTCCGTCTGCCCATTAGTCTCAGGGTGGAAGGCCAAGGAGATGGATAGGGTGATACCCAGAGTCTTACAGAGGGATCTCCAGAAACGAGAAACAAATTGGACTTCTCTGTCAGAAACAATATTCTCAGGTAACCCATGTAGTTTCACAATGTGTTTGATGAAAAGCTCGGCAAGCTTCTTGGACGACGGCAAACCTCTTAATGGAACCAAATTACACATTTTACTAAAGCGATCCACCAACACCCAAGTAACTGTCTTACCCTCAGAGGTAGTAAGATCGGTCATAAAGTCCATGGAGATGTGGGTCCATGGGTGGTCGGGCATGGGGAGAGGACAAAGTTCCTCAGGAGGACGAGTTCTGGGAACCTTTGCCCGAGCACAAATGTCACACGTTGCCACGTAGGCCTCTACATCCCGATACAATGAAGGCCACCAGTAATTGCGAGAGATAAGCCTCTTTGTACCAGACACTCCGGGATGTCCGGATAATACAGAATCATGTAATTCCTTTAATAACCGTAGCCGAAACTGAGTGGGGACAAAGACTCTAGAAGCAGGACAGTTAGCAGGTCTCATGTCCTGGTGTGTCTTAATCTCATTGGCTAAATCAGGGGACATGGCTGAGACAATCGTCTCCTTGGGTAATATGGGTACTGAATCCTCCTGAGGAGAGTGACTGGCACAGAAGCTTCTAGATAACGCGTCAGCTTTAACATTTTTCGATCCTGGTCTATAAGTGACGACAAAGTTAAAGCGGGTAAAAAACAATGCCCAACGAGCCTGGCGCGGGTTCAGGCTTTTAGCGTTCTCTAGAAAGGTAAGAATTTTATGATCAGTTAGGACCGTGACTTGGTGTTGGGCACCCTCAAGGAAGTGGCGCCATTCCTCGAAGGCCCATTTAATAGCCAACAATTCTCGGTTCCCAACATCATAGTTCCTCTCCGCAGAGGAGAATTTACGAGAAAAGAAGGCACATGGTCGGAGGATGGTTAGGGCGGCCGACCCCTGAGACAGGACTGCCCCTGCTCCAAACTCAGAAGCATCGACCTCAACTACGAAGGGTTTGGTATAGTCGGCTTGAACCAAGACTGGGGCAGTGACAAAACACTGCTTAAGCCTTTCGAAAGCCTCTAAGGCCTCTGGTTGACAGTTACTGATATTAACCCCCTTTTTAGTCATATCAGTCAATGGCGGAACGAGAACAGAAAAATTTTGGATACATTTTCGATAATAGTTAGCAAAACCAAGGAACCACTGCAAGGTTTTCAGGGAGGAAGGAGGAACCCAATCGAGAATTGCCTGAACCTCCCCAGGATCCATACGAAATGAAATAGGAGTCAAAACATATCCCAGAAAAGGTACCTCCTGAACCCCTAAAACACATTTCTCAAGTTTGACAAACAAACTATTAACCTTCAAGATTTGCAAAACTTGCCATACATTTAACATGTGACGACCAGTCCTGTGAATAAATTAGAATGTCATCCAGATATACGACCATGCCTTGCTGCTCAATAACGGAAATGTGCGCCATGACAGAAGTCCTTTATTTTATATTGGGGCAGAGATAATAGATTATATTACAGCATTCAGTGTTATTATGCCACTTCTAAGGCCAGCAAGATATTGGCGTGTATTAAAAGAGGTATGGACTCATGGGACAAGGATGTAATATTACCACTTTATAAAGCATTGGTTCGGCCACATCTAAAATATGCTGTTCAGTTATGGGCTTCAGTTTATAGAAAGGATGTAATGGAGCTAGAGAGAGTGCAAAGACAAGCAACCAAACTTACAAGGGGAATGGAGCATCTTAGTTATGATGAGAGGTTAAAAGAATTACATGTATTTAGTCTTGAGAAAAGACGGCTTCGGGGGGGACATGATTCATTTATGTAAGTATATAAATGGTCCCCACAAAAATTATGGGGAAAAACTATTTCATGTAAAGCCCCCTCAAAAGACAAAGGGGGTACTCCATCAACCCAGAGAGAAAAGGATTTAATCTCCAGAAGAGAAAAGCCTTCTTCACCATGAAGACTTTTAATCCACCTCAGAATCTTGCCCTAGCAGGAACAGGTGAGGGCTACTAAATATTAATACTTACAGTGCCAGAAAAAAGGGTAAAAGTGTTTGGAATTTTTGACTTTCAGGCTCCATATCTTTGTAGACATCTTGGCTATCTCACACATAAATTTGACTTGCAAATATTTAGCATATTCTTGTCATGTAACTGCATTGTTACTGTTTTTCTCCCTAAAATCTAGAGTTCAAGTTTTATTATTTTGTTAGTATTTTGTAAATCCACTTTTGATTTTCAACAGTACCCAAATCCTTCTGGGCTCTCGATCAGATTCAAGCATGTCTTGATCGAAATCTGATCCCATATCTCTTCTACATGTTCCCAATGTTGGTGCAGACTGATCGACTCACTTGAGTACAAATAAAGCTTTTTCTTCAACCCTACCCACAAGTGTTTGATTGAGTTGAAGTCAGGGGACTGTGGAGGCCGATACAGCAACTGTACTTCATTGTCATTGAACCATTCTTTGACAATCTCAACGTAGATTTCAGGAGTTCGTTCTGCTGAAACACTACATCTTCCTTTTGATACCCATAGTACTCGAGTGTATGAAGTAACTCGTCTTGTAGGACACACATATAGCTCAGTATTGAGATCAACATCGATCCTGGTCAAGTATCCAACAACTTTGGCTGTGAAACAACCTTATATCATCAGGCTTCCTCCACCGAACCTGACATTTTCTTCAATTTCTTGATTCATTAGCCTTCTCTTCCCTGCATTCTTCCAAACCTATTTGCACCCATCAGAGCCCGGTCTATTGAATTTCATCTCATAACTTCAAATTATCCATTTCCAAACTTCTACTTTCCACTTTTCATACTTTTTTGTAAACTCGAGCTAACACTTCTTATAATGATATCAAAGTCGTGGCTTCTTCACCTTTTTTCGGGCCATCATTCCAGACCTTTGTAATGTGCACACCATGCTTGCATGGACGCCTGTGATTTCACTATTACATAGCATATGAGCCACCTCTACTGCTATGTTTGTTGCACCAGAACTGATAGACCTTGTGATGAGGGAACTTGTTGACTCTAATATTTTGCCTGGACATGATGCAGTTTGGCAATTTTCTTGGCCCAGAGCCGCTATCTATGAGCTCTATGATGTGGTTTCTCTTATCTTTGGAAATCTTCTTTATGGCTGCTCCTAAATTTGAACCAGTGATCTTTTATTCGGGAATCAACCTAATAACACACTAAGCTATTGGGGAACATGAGAACAGGTGTAGTATATAAGAAGAAAAAGATTGTCCCAGCACCAGGAGCAAAACAGTGCAGCTACATGACAAGAATCTTCATAACTAAGCAGATGCTAAATAGTTGAAGGTCAAAGTTATATATGAGAGCCAAGATGATTGTCTATAAAATTATGGGAGCCTCACATTCAAAGCTGTAGTGGATGGTGAGATAAGGAGCCTGAAAGTCAAAAGTTCAAGACATTGTTACCCTTTTGCTTGGCGCTGTATGTAGCCATATAAAACATCTGGATCCAGTCTGGCAACTTTGGGGTCAGGAATGAAATCTTCCTCTGGGGCAGATTGGTTTTTGTCTTATGGGTTCCATAGTCAGGATCAGCAGGGGAAACAAAGCTTAAAACCTTCCTTTCCCCCTCCCTTCATCCACATCTTTCACCACCTTTGGTTAAACTTGATAGACATATGTATTTTTTTAACGGTACTAACTATGTTACTATATTTTTCATACACATATCTATGGGTATTGTATGAATGAACGAAGAATAAATCCTTCTGCCTTGGTAGTAGAAGTTGTTGTTAAAGCTGAGCACGTTGTGGAGGTTGAGCATCTAGAACTTCCTAACCCCATGGAGGGTGAACTTGATACATGATAAATTGTCATCCTAAGGATGTGCAGCTGTGTTCTAGAGATGTCATAGGAAGAAGGTTCATCCTAGCATGGAGCAGAGCAAGAGTAAATAGTGGCTGCTGGGAAGTACTGGCTGCTGCTGTTTAGGATGTGAATACAAGCGACTGTAGAGAGGTTTTACACTGTGGCCAACGCATTGGTGCTGATTACAACACATAAACCAAACAGCTAAGGACTAATGACATAACATTCCTCAAGCACCGCTACAACTGTATAACCCAATGTTTCAGATCCTGCGCTCACAGGGGTATTTACAAAATGACATCTGGGACCCTAAATAAATGCCTGATCTCTAACTACCAATCACTAAGATGGGGGTTCTGAGCCATAGATTGTCACTGCACAACCACAACCATTGCATTTAAATTCTTCAAGACTGACAAAGTGCTGTACTCCTCTACAGGGCTGAGACAAGGTATTCCGGTGCCCTTGGCAAATAAGGCATGTGGAGCCCCCACCCCTTACCACCCACTGTAAAATTCAACTCACTTTATACCTCTTTGCGCCCCTTTCCTGCCTGGGATGAAGTGGAGCCCTAGGGGGTAACCTACCTTCGCCTACCCATCGTCCCGGCCCTGCTCCTCTACATATATTTATCAGTTCTTCACATTGAATGGATCTGCAGTGTGCATGCTCAATTATTGCTCCATTCATACTCAGTGCAGTCACGTAATTTTGTAGGAAGAGGGAATTAACAAGTAACCATAGGGCCCAATGAAAAACTTAAATTTTTGGGCCACCTCAGAAGATCACCTCAATGCAGATTCAGTTTAAAAAAGGGCTTATTTTTCAATGCGAAAAACAGATTGAAAAACTATGTGTAAAGCGCATCCAAACACGCACCCAAAGTGTAGTACATGTTTGGATAAGCTTTCTGCTGCGTAAAACTGATGAAGAGCTGACATGTCAATGGATCAGAAAGACGCATGTAAAACATTCATCAGATTGTCCCGATCCTATAGTCCAAACCCATAAGGTCCCCACCCATCATAAACACATTTGGGCCACACCGGGGACAATGAGTAGTACTTTAATTACTAAACACTTCTATGATTGCACACAAGAGGACAACCCTTAGACTTAGACTTCTAGCTATTTCTTTTTAATTTTGGAAGGAAATGCTCTTTAATATACTTTGCCTGAGCTTGTCTTAATCCTGACCATTCAATAGGAGTAATTACAACTTCTAAGTGAAGATTAGATTGAATATATGGATGTCTCAGAGAGCCCACCATCTCAAATTATTATTAATATCATCAAAATCCAGAAAGTTGGCAAGTATCATGATCCTACTAACACAGAGGGCCTGTCTGGGACGTGTTGCCCCCAAAAAAAAAACTTTAAACCCCTTAACACTAGCGCAAAAGTACATGATATCGAGCCACACGGGGACAAAAACTCCACAATACCTTTGTTGTTCTCGGCAGATATTCATGTCCATAGTCTTTGGCTATTGTAGCTCTCGGCTCGGCTCGGAAAGTACAACAGGCGTCCGCAGACGATAGTACCCTCCAGGCAACAGGTGTCAGGTTCCCTGAGCACCCAAACAACATTTATCTCAATGTAGCAGCATCTCTGTGAGAACATAAAGGGAAGAGAAATTTCCCAAATTTCAGGGGGGCTAATTTTTAATTTTTATCAGTTGTAGCTTCTAAGAAAGTTGTTTGAGAGGTGTTGTTATCGCTAATCAACATTCGAAATAAACATGGCCAACAAAGGGGAAATACCACACACCACACAGATGGTATAACCACTTTGGAGCCTTAAAATCCAAAAACAAGAGTTAATACATCAAAACAAAAGCATCAAAGTAAGTGATTAATCCAAAATACTATATCAGACCCAAAAGAATATTCAGCTTACCCGAAACAAATTGGCACACACATTGTAATTTGTCATATATTTTTAGTCAGACAACCCATTTAAGTTGTCCCACCAATAAAATATTCTGCCTTATCATTTTTGATCTTGTAGACCAAGTGTCCATAGTTTTCCCCCCTTATCTTTTTTCATACACTGCCACAAGTACAGAAGTTGAAGTGAATTCGATTTTTTGGGGGGGGACATGAGACCTTCCCAGTGACAGTGGTGAATCTACTGGTTTGCTTTGGATTGGGCATAAGGCTATACTGTGGGAAAGAGTCTAGGGGGGCCCCGGTCTCCCTCACCCCCGTACAGGTCTGGGTTTGATTTTGATAAAGTTTGCCAACAGTGCAACTTCAAGAGGGAATAGCAAACAGAAAAAGTAGTCGATCCAGCAGAGGTCTGGGCAGATGGACATTTGTCATCATGGGAAACAGCAATGTCAAGGCAGGCAGCCCCCAAGTTGTGATGGGTGGTGGGCAATAGGTTATAGAAAGCACAGGCTGAAAAGAACAGTCAGGAAACAAGCCAGATCACTAACAGGAATAAAGCTTTTCTATTCACTTTGACTAAAGAACCTTATTGCTTAGAGAAAGAATGGATCCAGTTGAGCCCTTTAGAGGGACTCTACCATCAAAATTATTCTTTAATTCTGCAACTAAACTTTAAAAGGGGATTGTGATTTAAAAGATTAATATAATGTTACTGGGGTGGCTTTAAAAAAACCTTTTTATTATTAATAGAGATGGGCGAATCGATTCTAACGAAGTGAATTAGTTTAGAATTTCAGGAAAACTTCGGTTCGTAACGAAGTCGTGAACTTTGGGGTACTTCGGGTGACGAAGTGGTGCTTTTGATTGATAAAAATGGCTGCGAGCACATGGCGTTACATGGGGCAAAGCACTCTGGGAGGAAGAAGGGCATAGCCCTGCATGACATGTGCAGAGATGAAGCCAATCAAGACCGCGGGATTCTGTGACGTCACCGCACTATATAAACCGAGCGCTACGCGGCCGCTGGAGCTCACACTATCTCCTCTCACTGTACTGACAGGGAAGTGCTGCTGCGGGTGAATAGCGCTTTCTGAAAAATCTGAATTTTACACAGCGATGTTTTGTGGGGTGTCTCAGCTTGTCTCAGAACTGTTCTCTAATGTTCTATTTCTGTTCTTTTTGGGTATTGGATCTGAAATCCAGTGTGCGTCCACTGCAGCTGCATAAACATTCATATCCAAGTGGGATCTAACCAGTTTCGTTGTTTTCAGTTACAGAACAGCGTTTTTAACAATACAAATACACTCTCTTTTTGCTGCTCAATTCTATTGCGCAATTTACATTCAGGGTTAATTAACCGTTGGTTGTTTGCTGGTGTTGAGGGCTGACAAAAATAAACCGTCTTTTTCAAACCCAAATATATATATTTTTTTTGTAGCCTAATTCACAAGCAACGTTAATTACAATTTTTATCTTTGTTGTGTGCGTAGAAAATACGCCATGAACACGCTACAAAGCTACATTAGTGGATGGCACAATTCTATGCGCAATTTACATCCAGGGTTAATTAAGCGTTGTTTTGCTGGTGGTGCTGACAAACAATAAACCGTCTTTTTCAACGCCAAATAGATATATTTATATTGTAGCCTATATTCACAAGCAAAGGTTAATTACCAATTATTATATCTCTTGTTGTTGGCGTAGAAAATACACCATGTAACGCGCTACAAAGCTACTAGTTTGTGTGCACAATTCAATTGCGCAATTTACATCCAGGGTTAATTAAAACGTGTTTTGCTGTGTGTCTGACAAAATAAACCAGCCTTTTCACGCCAAATTATATATATTTTTTTTTGGTAGCCTAATTCACAAGCAAAGTTAATTACAATTTTATCTCTTGTAGTGTGGCGTAGACAAATACGCATTGTACACGCTACAAAGATACCTAGTTTGTGGTGGCTCTATTCTATCTTTTGCGCAATTTACATCCAGGGTTAATTTAAGCGTTGTTTGCTGGTGTGCTGACAAAAATAAACCGTCTTTTTCACGCCAAATATATATATTTTTTTGGTAGCCTAATTCACAGCAAAGTTAATTACAATTTTATCCTTGTTGTGTGGCGTAAAAATACACCATGTAAAACGCTACAAAAGCTACTATTTGTGGTGGCTCAATTCTATGCGCAATGTTACAATCCAGGGGTTAATTAACGTTGTTTTTGCTGGTGTGCTGACAAAAATAAACCGTCTTTTTCGAACGCCAAATATATATTTTTTTTTATGGTAGCCTAATTCACAAGCAAAGTTTAATGACAATTTTATCTCTTGTTGTGTGGCGTAGAAAATACGCCCTTGTAACACGCTACAAAGCTACTAGTTTGTGGTGCCAATTCTATTGCGCAATTTTACATCCAGGTTAATTAAGCATTGTTTTTGCTGGTGTGCGACAAAATAAACCGTCTTTTTCAACGCCAAATATATATTTTTTTTTTGGTAGCCTAATTACAATGGCAAAGGTTAATTACAATTTTATCTCTTGTTGTGTGGCGTAGAAAATACACCTGTACCACGCTATAAAACTACTAGTTTGTGGTGGTCAATTCATATTGCGCATTTACATCAGTGGGTTTAATTAAGCGTTGTTTTGCTGCTGCTGACAAAAAATAATCCGTCTTTTTCAACCCAAATAGTAATAGATTTTTTTTGGTAGCCTAGATTCCTCAAGCAAAGGTTAATTACAATTGTTATCTCATGTTGTGTGGCGTAGAAAATAACGCCATTGTAATACGCTACAAAGCTACTAGTTTGTGATGGCTCAATTCTATTGCGCAATTTACATCCGGGTTTTAATTAAGCTTGTTTTGCTGCAGTGCTGACAAAAAATAAACCGTCTTTTTCAACACCGAAATCTATACCATTTTCTTGTAGCACTAATTCACAAGCGAAGGTTAATTAAGCCTGTTGTGCTTTTACATTTAGTAAAACACACAGTGCTTTAAACACACCTACAAGTAATTTTTCCTGGCCATTTGTGGAGCGCAATTTATATCCAGGGTTACCCAAGCTTGTTACTGTTCATTTGGAGTCAAAAAACAGGGTGTATATTTATCAAGACAGATAGCTTCATCAACAGTGTCTGTTACATTTTTAGAACAAACAGTAGTCAGACAGAGAGGTGGCAGGCTCTGCAATTCTGCGAGTGGCAGTGGCACAAACATTTCTGAAACGGGCCCTCGCAGCACACAGCAAAGGTGGACTCGCAGCAGGTCACTCGTGAGCGCCACAACTGCCGCGGCATCTAGCGCCGGTAGTGTTGTATCGGCCCAACCCAAGGGTTCTTGAGATTGTTGACTAGGTCATCCTCTTTCCTCCCCAGATGACATCTGACCAAACCCAGCCAAGAGTCGTGGGAACCTCAGACCACAACACTTAAGTTGGCAGGCCCGGGAGCGGGTAGTGGGCCCACACCTTCCTTCAGCCCGCCTCTGTCCCATCCAGTTCCCTCAGCCAGTGGATCTACTGTTGTCCTGGCTCAGCGCCACTATATAGCGATATGAACATTTGAGGAGGCAGTCAGCACACTTGGCAGCGAAGAAATGGGCCAATATCCACAGCTCTGCAGTAGCGGCAAGTATAGATGTGGAGATGGCATGGGAGGTCATCGTGGGAGAGGTCAGGCTCGGCTTCCCAGACCGATGATGAGGACATAGTGACGATGAAACACAATAGATGGGATGATGTAGCCGACCGCACTTGGGAGCCGGGTGAAGCAAGGGCTTCATCATCGTCAGGAGAAGAGGGCATCAGCTTGCGCGTCCCGGCAGCGGCCGCCAGACAAGAGGGTTGTGTGGCCGTAGTCAGCAGGTAGCAGCTGTTTGAGTTCGGGAGCCAAGCGGCCACGGGGTTAAGAAAACCCGCTTTCGCAGGCCCAAGACAGTAGCGGCACAGGGCTCAGCGAGCAGCGGCGCAGTAGTCACTCAGTGAGCGGATCGATGCGGAAATCACTACTCGCGGTGTGGCAGTTCTTTGCTAAGACACGAGAGCCGAATATGGGTATAATGTAGAATCTGTGGGCAGAAAGTGAAGCGTGGCCAGGGACTAACGTTGGGCACAACGGCCCTGCGTCAACAATGCAGCGTCACCATCCGGTGGCCTGGGAGAAACGTGGCTCATATGTGGTGGTCCATCCTAGCCGCTGCCAGCAGCACAGCGGCCCAGTGGCACGCATGCCATTTTCAAGACATCAAGGCACCACCACCTCAGCAGAAGGCAGCTGTTTCTCTTTGGACATCCTCTCCCTCCAGATCTCCCTGCACCAACGCTACTCAAGGCGCAGCCAGTCGTTCAGAGAGGCGATTGTAAAGAGGACAACAGTAGCGTCCAACCATCCTAAGGTGCAGGCAGCAGCTGACCGTGCTCCGTCCAAGTTGTTGGTACTGCAGTCCCTCCCTTTTCCAAATGGTGGACTCTCACCATTCATAGAACTAATGGCTGTGCCGAGTCCGAGATGGAGAGTTCCAAGCCTAATTTTTTTTCCAAAAGGCAGTACCAGCACTTCATAAAGATGTAGAACAAAAGTGTCAGTCCGTGAGCTTATCGTTTGTTCCCAGGTACACGCAGCGCGAACGTCTGGAGACGAGGTAAAACTACGTCCAAGGGCCAAGTACATTCCTTACACACGGCCACTGGTGAATGTGCTTCCTTCCCCAGCACACCAACACTGGACAGGAGACCCGCTTGTTCCTCCCCACGTTGTCAAACTACACTGCTGCTCCCTGCGCCAATGTCCGCCTCCTCTCCTCCTCCACCACCACCACCATCTCAGCCTCCACAATTACTGCTCCATCATACCACATGTGTTAGGCACAGCGGTGTCACCAGATTCTACACCTAGCTTCCTCGCGAACGAATCACACAGGGGAGGAACTGCTCGCGTCTGCAGCAAGAACTCGATGTGTGGCTTTCTTTCTCGCGCCAACTGCAAAGCGGCAACCATGTGACGGGACAATGGAGGAACATGTGTCCGCGCGCAACCGAGGAGTGGAAGGTCCATCGCCCTGCATGCGCACCGTGTTCCATCTGGTTGTAATAAGGTTCTGACGTCTTCCACCGCTCTTCAGAACATCTGAAAATGCCCAGGAAACTGTGCATGCACTTTATCCAATCGTACAAAGCCAGGAACACCCTCCTCGATTGCAGCGGCAGAACGGCCACCCCCACCACGCTCTGATATGCGATGTTTCCACCCGCTGGAATTCCAGCCTGCACATGTTGGACCGACTGTATGAACAGAGAAAGGCCATAACGATTTTTTGATAACCAGGCAACAGAAGACTCCCTGTGTAACTTTGGATGTCAGCCAGTGGCAGCTCATTGCGTGACACCTG
The DNA here is from genome assembly GCA_025379985.1 of Phyllomedusa bahiana. Classification (NCBI taxonomy): domain Eukaryota; kingdom Metazoa; phylum Chordata; class Amphibia; order Anura; family Hylidae; genus Phyllomedusa; species Phyllomedusa bahiana. Next base: position 96,582 of record JAODAL010006127.1, read on the forward strand.
CCGTTTGTTTTGAGGCCATTCGAGAGGGCCACGTTATTGTCAGGTCGCCAGGACTAACGGATGAATAACGTCATTCCAACTAGCTTTCATTCATGTCCTGGAACCAGATGCTGAAAAATCTGTCTGGGCAGGGACTGGAGATGTGGCGACTACATCTCGTGGCCACATGAGTCCGTGGGACTGAAATTGAGGAGGAGGAGGAGTAGGAGGACATTGGAGCCAGAAGCATTGTCTGGTGACAATGAGTGGTTTTCTACCCAGTGACAAGAGAGGAGGAGCAGGAGCAGCTGGCGAGGTGGATGGAGAATGAGGAAACAGGCAATGACTCCCCAAGCACCGAGGCAGTATACAGTGGAAATGGAGGCATGGAGCCCTCGAGTCACTTGTGCAATGTCCCGAGCATGCTTATTTGCCTGCTAGTGACAGCCAATAGTCAGCATCCGCAAGAGGATACTTCTGGCTCTCCACCCACGTGAACCCTCGAACCGGTCCAAAATGGAGCCTTTTCCCAACTATTGAGAGGGAAGACAAACTCAAATACTATAGGAAATCCTCCGTAATCAGTTGGCCGCTGGCCTATGTGCGGCATCGTCCCTCCACTGACAGGTCTGACCGGGGGGTTCCTCACGCTCACGTACTACTGCCGCGCTGCTGGGGAAGGTGGGGGGTAGGAGCATACCAGCTCCATCAGCCAGTAACCTTAGTCTGGAAGTCACTAATGAGCAGCTCCTTCACCCGCCTATGAGGAGGGCCCATCACCAGCAGCAGCAGCAGGCAGACAAGGAGCATCTCCTGAACCAACAGGTTGTGGCCTACTTGGACAGAACTCTGCCATCCCAGTTAGAAGATCCGCTGGAAACTACTGGGCAGCCAACCTTGGATGTTGTGCCGCAACTTGCCGATTTGCAGTGGAGAAGCGTCCTGGCCCGGCCAGTAGTTTGGCATCAGAGCGGTGTTTCAGTGCGGCCGGGGGCCATCCCGTTACCCCAAGGAGAAAACACCGCTTGTCCACGGGAAATATTTAACGACCTGACCTTTGTCAAGATGAATCAGCGTGGATCGGCCAGGATTTCCACACACAATGCCTTAGGCCGTCAGTCTGGTTACAAAACTACCTGCCCTCACCACTATTCAGATGCCGCCACCCGCCTGATGCCACACATCTCTGATAGTTTCTCCATCAGCCCTACCACCGTCATCTTACCAGGACAGGTATTGCCACCCACATAACACTCTGTCATTGTGCCACCTATGTGCTCATCAGCTGCTGCTGTTCAGATCGCCGTGAATCCACACTGTGTCCATGTGCCCACTCTGGCGGCCTGTACTGTTTTGCCACCTCCAGAATGTCATGTGCCACTCTCTGACCTCAGCTGTTGCTCCTGACCATCACCTCCGACTCTCTGTCATTGTGCCACTGCCTGAACCCTCATGCTGCTGCCCCCAGCCGTGACCTCCGCTCCTCATCATTGTGCCGCTCTGTGGGCCTAATACTATTTTGCCACTGCAGAATGTCCATTGTGCCACTCTCTGAACTCATGCTGCTGCTGTGGACTCCTGTCGTGCCCTCCACCTGTTCATTGTGGCCACTGTCTGACCTCATGCTGCCTGCCGTGGCTGCTGCCGTGCCCTCCACCAACTGTGGCCTACTCCTGTTTTTTTTGCCACCTCCAAATTTGTCCATGTGCACTGTCTGACCCCATGCTGCTGATGTGCTGCTGCCGTGCCCTCCACACTGTGTCATTGAGCCACTGCTGACTTTATGCTGCTGCTGTTGCTCCTGCCGTGCCCACCACACTGTGTCCAATTGTAACGCACTCTATTGGCCTACTTCCTTTTTTTTGCCAGCTCCAGAATTTGTCCTTGTGCCCCTGCCTGACCTCATGCTCTGCCACCGTGACCTCCACACTGTTGTCATTTGTGCCACACTGACTGCCTGTTCTGTTTTTGGCCACTTCCAGAATGTCATTGTGCTACTCCTGACCTCATGCTGCTTGTGCTGCCGCCGTCACCTCCCACTCTGTCACTAAAGTGTGCCACCTGTGCTCTCAGTTTGTTTTTTTCCACTGTTCTGCCAGACTTGATGCAGGCTACGTTCTCATCATTTTTTGTGGTCAGTTTTGCCCCCATAAGTGCCCAGGCAATTTATAGTGAAGCGATTCGAAGAAGCGGCGGCAGTCATGTGCGTGTCAACTAAAACACAACATTGTAAGAAGAAACCAAACCAAGCTCCCTCTGCATAGTTAAGCATGGCCACAACGTTTCTACAGCACCCTGCAGGCTCTGGCATCCTGGAAATACTGTTTTTTTTAACATGGATTCGTGCCGAAGTAATTCGGACCGAAAGAATTTTGTGGGGAAAAATTCGGCGAAGTGACCGAACCGAATTTTTGAGAAATTCGCCCATCTCTAATTATTAACCTTTAATGTTTTGTATTAAATTCTTGATAGTTTTTGTTTTAGCTAGCTAAATTTTTCTTATGTTCTGATATGTGTTTTGGGGGGCATTTGGGAGAGAAAAAAAATTCGCCTTGTTATCCCTTTCATTTGGTACTGGGGGGAAAAAAATCCATCTCTAGGAGAAATTCATTGCTAGTCAATAATATGGGGGGCATGGAAATGATATGGAAGTTGAATGTACAACATGCCCTAGTGTCCATGGTGGCAAAAGTCCAGAACCCCAGTGGAGGCCTAGTGAAGGACAATTTTTCTATTTCTATGTACACCATTGTTGACAACAAGGCACATCTACTATCTGGAAATATTCAACAAGGATTTTACCCTTGTTGAGATGGTCTTTGCGTTACTCTATTGAGGTATTTTCCATGAGTTCCCAAATTTACCAAAATATTGAATATATCACATTACTGAGATAGTTATTGCATTAGGTATGTAAGGTTCATAGCACACATTTGGATAAACCTGTGTGAACCCATCTGCCCAAAAAGATTACCATACTCACCAACTTTGAAAACCCAATGCGGAAGACTGAAGTCCTATCATAAAACACCTTCAAAATGACAGAAACATCTCCAAGCTGCCTGCTATCAGATGAGGTTTACATAGACCCGACCCATTTTGTGTCATTATTTTTTTAAATATTTGTTTTTACAGCCAGTTATCAAATATATAAATCCTATCGAATGTTTCAATGGTTTTAATAAATCAGTTCAATGATAAATTATTGGTAATCAGTCAATGTCATCATCCAGAGGGAATTAGAAATTAGTGAAATAGCAATTAGGCACAGATGGTGTAATAATGCTTACCACTGTCCTTACTGATGCCCTTATTGCCATCCCTCCAGGCAGAGCACCTGCCCCCAAAAGATTGACCCCACCAAACTTCCCCTACTAATTGACTATTATGCATCTGCTCATTCATGATGGAGAAAAAAATTTAAAACCCAAATTAAAATAAAACAATGGGACCTACTAGATGTGAATAAATACTCATGACACCTTACTCCAGCCACGTTTCCACCTTATCAAGGTTTCATCAGAGGAATGTTAAATAGTTTTGTCCAACACGCTGGTGTAGTCATATCTAGGAGTCACAGGAATCAATGGTCATCTCCGTACACACATGATGTCTCCTAAAACTCTGATAAAGCTAATCTGCTTTTATTCCTCATGGACACACTTCCATTGGAAGGGGAAGGGAAATGTCAGAACAAATACTCCCCCTATTTAATAAACAGGATACAATACCAACTTATGTCTGGATGCTCCATGTATTTAATGCGTCGTTATACATGTTGTCCAAAGCCTGGTAGGATTTTTCATTTTAAACTTTTTTCAGTGTTTTTGTATTTTTCAGACAGAAGAGCACAAAGATTCTGTACTGAACTCTGCCCGAACATGCATTACATCATAATAAGTTGGGTATTCACGCGGTGCAGGAATTTTCTCATGGATTTTGTGCAAAAAAGTGACGTGTCTGAAACAGCAGTGCATGGGGACATGGTTTTGGTCGCCGGGGCTGTTTTCTTTCACCCCCTTTTTTGTCAATGAACATGAATGTCCATATTCTATGGCCATTTCTGTAGTCCAAGTAGATGTTAGAACCAATCTAATACATATGCAACAAAGATGAACTTAAAGGGGTTTTTATTGTTTCATATTTTAACAGCCTTAACTGGTTGCAAAGGGGCAGAGTTATGAAAGGGGAGGGGCGTTTTCTCCTCCCACAGGGAGTATCTTCTTGCAAACACGGTATGTGAAAATTTTTTCTGTGTGACGGGGAGGGGGGGGGAGGATTGTCAGCTGTCGGAGAAAGGGAATCCGGAAAGGGAAAAAGCTAAGTGTAACTGCATATTAACTTTTCTTGCTTCTTAAATTTTGTAATTAAATGCCCATTTGACTTTCAGGACCTTTTAAAGAGGGGTGAATTTTTTATCTCTCTCTTCACAAAGTGATAACCTGAGATTATTACACCTCTGACTCTAAAGACTGCAAAACAAAACTTTACATTTTTTGTTTGTGTTTCATGGGAAACGCACAAGATTCTTCTGCTGCGGGACCTTGATCGCTGTCATGAATGCAGCAAACCCGCACCGCCACGTGTTTGATTGCTGTTAGGAACGCAGAAGCCCGCTGCTATTTGAATCTACCACTGATTGCTGTATTTGAAAGTGAAAGCCCCGCACGCATATTTTGAAACTTCCAGATTGCTGTCATTAAACAGTGCAAGCCCCGCACGCATCGTGAATCTCCCACTGATTCTGTCAGTGAACTTTTGCAAAGCCCCGCACCATACTTTGAAACTTTACACTGATTGCTGTCAGTGAACATGCAAGCCCCGCAGCATACGTTAACTACCCTGTTTTGCTGCAGTAAACAGTGCAAGCCCCGCAGAAAACTTGAAACTCCCACGATTGTGTCAGTGAACGTGTAACCCCCGCACGATATTGAAATTTCCATGATCCTCTTCCGTATTACCTTATCGATAATGCGATCGCTGCCACATATCCTCTGTTTAATAAAAATTTCCCCACTGCACCCAACACAGACCCCGGTCCACATCACGGAGCATGCTCGGGAATGCGTGCTTCGTAATCGACCGGGGGCCCTACAAATTAAAAATTACCACAGTCCAGCCATCAATGCAAGGACAAAAATCGCCCACGGGGGAACAGTGTTTACAAAAAACAAAAAAAGGGCCCTGTGCAAACAGACGATCTGTAATGACATCCAATTGCAAATTTGTTGTTTTCACTGCCCCCTTATTTAACACCTTTTAAATAATGAGAAAAACCCTAACGCACCATTATTTTACTGCCCTTGTTTGTCATCTAAGAACACATCCAAGATAACATGGTAAGCCATGACCCCAAAGTCAAGCTAGACTCTGCTACATCCGTAGGTCTCTAGCAGTGAAGTGGATGCTATTTATTGAAATTTTCCTCTGTTTTGATGTTTTTTCGTCTTAAAAAACAACACACAATCTGATGTCAAGAGGGAGAAATGGATAATAGAATTCAGCTTTCATGTCTACTTCTACAAAGAGCCGAAGAGGAAACTTTTGTGTTGGGAGAGTTACATATTTAGCCATTGATCTCTCATAGTCATCATGTGTCGTGTCACCACTGAGGAAGCTTTTGATTAAACCTTCTATAGTCTACACTCAATTGGTGCAAAAAATTACTAATGAGCACAACTCACCTCATTAACATACATATTCCGGGGAAGACTCCCCGATCTTGTGTAACTCCATTAATGGACAGCAATGAGCTACAGAAAGAAATGCGGTGACACACTTGCATCAAAGGAAATCTGTCTTGAATTTTTAAACCGCCACCATGCCCTATCCGGGGGGTAATATATGCTAAAATTAATTCCCCAAAGCTGAATTGTAGAAACGGAACTGTGTATAAATTCCCATTGAAGAGTCATCTGGACAAGGATATGTCATTACAAACTAGCTGTAGTCAGGGCCATCATAACCATTGCGCACACTAGGCAGTTGCCCAGGGACTTCACAAGCATAAAGACACCATGTGGTGAATGGATATCCCAAGAATCCAGAACATATTCCCGGGATCCCTAGGTTGGTGCTGCTTATTTTAAACTTTGTGAATTTCTTAGGGGCATGAAAAAAATAAAATAAAATTGTGGAGAGGGGCCTTTTGGCCCCCCGTATGCCAATTGTCTTGTTGGGTGCAGGGTGCCCACAAATTTGTCAGCGTAAGATGTCCTGACGTAGGTGGTGGGTTGATTTGAGTGTTCTTGAGGGTGGTTAGAGGCATGGCTTCATGTGGTGTCATGTTTAGGTGTGGTTAGAGGAATGACCTGATGTTAAATACTTACATAGGGCCACATGCATAGAAACTGTCTCGGTCTAAGATTTTCTTTGTTGCCCATAGCAACCAATCACAGCTTCCCTTTCATTTCATAGAGTGCTCTAAAAAATTAAAGGGCTAGACCTAGATAGTTTTAATACATGTACATAGTTTTTAAAGCCGAAAAAAGATAGACGTCCATCCAGTGCAGTCTATTGTGCTATAGCACTGATCCAGAGGAAGTAAAAAACCTCCATGAGGTAGAAGCCAATTGTCCTCATTTTAGTAAAAAAAATTTAACCTGGCAATCAGAATAAATTCCTGGATCAACAACCCTTCTCCAGAATCCCGGGTCAATATAACTTGTTATATTATTACATCTTAGAAATGTATCCAGACCCTTCTCCCGAATCCTGGACACTATAACTTGTTATATTATTTCATCTAGAAATGTATCCAGACCCCTTTTCCGAATCTGGTCACTATAACTTATTATATTATTACATCTAGAAATGTTTCCGTCCTTCTCCAGGATCCTGGTCACTAACTTGTTATATTATTACATCTAGAAATTATTCAGACCCTTTTCCAGAATCCTGGTCACTATAACTTATTATATTATTCATCTAGAAATGTATCCAGAAACCCCTTTCCAGAATCCCGGGGCACTATAATTATTATATTATTACATCTAGAAATGTATTCAGACCCTTCTCCAGAATCCTGGTCCATAACTTATTATATTTTACATCTAGAAATGTATCCAGACCCTTCTCCAGAATCCCGTCACTATAACTTGTTTATTATTACATCTAGAAATGTCTCTCGACCCTTCTCCAGAACCCTGGTCACTATAACTTTTATATTATTACTCTCCAGAAATGTATCCGACCCCTTTCCAGAATCCTGGTCACTATAACTTTTTTATATTATACATCTAGAAATGTATCCGACCCTTCTCCAGAATCCTGGTCACTATAACTTGTTATTTTATTACATCTAGAAATTATCCAGACCCTTCTCCAGAATCCTGGTCATTATAACTTTTGTTTTTATTACATCTGAAATTGTATCCAGACCCTTTTCCAGAATCCCGGTCACTATAACTTGTTATATTGTTACATTCTAGAAATGTATCCAGATCCTTCTCCAGAATCCTGGTCACTAAACTTGTTATATTATTACATCTAGAAATGTATCCAGACCCTTCTCCAGAATCCTGCTCACTATAACTTGTTATATTATTACGCTCCAGAAATGCATCCAGACCCCTTTTTGAACTGTATTATTGAAGTCACCATGACAAGTTCCTCCAGCAGAGAGCTCAACAGTTTCAGTGCTCTTACATTAAAGAACCCTTTCTATGTTTCTAAACGTTCTTTCATCTTGGCGTAGAGGACGTCCCTTTGTTCTGGATACAGTCCTGGGTATAAATAAGTCTTAGGTATACAAAATCTAATAAAAAAACTAACTATAAAAAAATAATGTACTCTAGACTATAGCTTATAGTCAGGAATTCAATCAAATAAAGAAAATATTCTTCAAAAATAGGAACACATTAAGACAAGACTCGATTCTAGCTGAAATCATTGATGAAGGAATAGATATGGTAGCAAATCGAAGCAAAAAAATAGGAGATAATGTATCCTCTATTAATTTCTCTAGTAAAAAAAACTAGGGAGACTTCGCTTACAGTTAAAGGGTTTTTTTGCATGTGGAAAAAACAGTTGCAAAATTTGCAAAAGATAGATACTTTCAAAGGTATGACGAATTAAAACAAATCTTATAAGATCAAGAAGTTCTTAAATTGTGATACAGATCACATAGTGTATATCATACACTGTACCACATGCGACAAAATATATGTAGGCAGCAGTATCCGTAAGATGAAAATTAGGATATCGGAACACTTGGCAGACATTAAGAAGCAACAAAGTTCCCATTCAGGGGCAGCGGGGCACTTTGCTGTATAGCATGGAGGATCCATTGATAGCCTGTGCTGCTACGGCATTGAAAGGGTAGATTGCCCTAACAACGGAGGAGATTGGGAACATGCACTGCGCCTGCGTGAGGCGTATTGGATCTGTGAGTTAGAGACCAGGACACCGCAAGGATTAAATTACAGAAATGATCTGTCGTACATATATTAAGATCAGATGTTAAAACAATAACTGTATGTATATAGTGTATTAAGTAATTGAAATGATATTATGGCAAGCCGCTCATTCCTCAACTTCGACTCTACCAAAATGCTGGTCCATGCCCTTGTCATCTCCCGCCTAGACTACTGCAATATCTTGCTTTGTGGCCTCCCATCTAGCACTCTTGCTCCCCTTCAAACCATTCTCAACTCTGCTGCCCATCTTATCCATCTCTCTCCTCGCTACTCCTCTGCCTCCCCCCTTCTGCAATCCCTTCACTGGCTACCCTATTGCCCAGCGAATTTATTTCAAGTTACTAAATGGCCCACAAGGCTCTCCATAACCTGCCTCCACTCATCTCTGCCGTGATCGCCAGATACCCCCCCTCATGCAATCTCCGCTCCTCACCGGACCTTCTTCTCTGCTCTCCTCTTATCCGCTCCTCACATAACCGTCTCCAAGACTTCTCTCTTGCTTCCCCCTCACTCTGGAACTCACTGCCCCAACACATCAGAATGTCCCTCACCTTCCCCAGGTTCAAAAGCAACCTGAAAACCCATCTCTTCAGGAGCCTATAACCTACAGTAACCTAGCAGCTACTGCGCTAAACCAAAAATATGTCTGCTCCTCACCTTCTGTCTCTCTCCTCCTCCACTGTTTAAATTTTTAAGCCCTCGCGGGCAGAGTCCCCAAATCCCTCTGTGCCAGTCATAATCAGTCACTGTTATCATTGTACTTGTTTGATATATGTTATATATGTAACCTCCCTTTTTGAATGAACAGCGCCCTGGAATCAATGGCACTTTAAAATAAATAATAATAATAATAATAAAAAAAGTATCCAATAGAAACAGTAAAATGTATATTAGAATAGGGAAGTGACGTGCCAGAGCAGGCACCGCCCACATTCCTATATAACTTGCCGCAAATTTTAGAAATATGTAACCGTTATCAAGGGCTTACAATACAATGCCCGAAACGCGTTGGTTTTAACTTGTTTTTGTCTGAACCTATCGCAACATTTGGATATAAATAAACAAGCTGCAATTTTTCCACGTTACCGCTGGATTCATTTCTCTGTATTCATGTTGATACTTATGGACTTGTTGTCGGGAGCCAGGATATTGTGCGGTGTTTATCAGGAGTCACAGGTGCGGAGATTACAGCTATGTGGTGAGCTACACTTTGTTTCGTTTTATATTGAAGTACAGTTACAAGCATTTTATAAGCTTTTATACTTGTACTGACAAATACATCACATTTATTCAAAGAATAAGCATTCACAGTGTTGACCCTTGTTTTTTAAGACTTCTGCAATTAGCCCGGGCATGCTGATTATCAGCTGCTGGCCCAAATCCTGGCGTATGGCATCTCATTTTTGCCAAATCAATGTGCATTTGTCTGTTTAGTTGCTTTTTGAGGGTCTGGGGTGTTTCCTGGCCATGGACCCAACAACCCCAGAGCTCTACAATTTAATCCATTTACCCAACATGGACCCAACAACCCCAGAGCTCTTCCGTTTCATCCATATACCCAACATGGACCAAACAACCCGAGAGCTCGACATTTTTCTGCATTTTCCCTACATGGACCCAACAACCCCAGAGCTCCACAGTTTAATCCATTTACCCAACATGGACCCAACAACTCCAGCGCTCTACAGTTTAATCCATTTGCCAAACATGGACCCAACAACCCCAGAGCTCTACAGTTTAATCCATTTACCCAACATGGACCCAACAACTCCAGCGCTCTACAGTTTAATCCATTTACCCAACATGGACCCAACAACCCCAGAGCTCCACAGTTTAATCCATTTACCCAACATGGACCCAACAACCCCAGAGCTCCACAGTTTAATCCATTTACCCAACATGGACCCAACAACATCAGAGCTCTACAGTTTAATCCATTTACCCAACATGGACCCAACAACCCCAGAGCTCTACAGTTTAATCCATTTACCCAACATGGACCCAACAACCCCAGAGCTCTACAGTTTAATCCATTTACCCAACATGGACCCAACAACTCCAGCGCTCTACAGTTTAATCCATTTGCCAAACAGGGACCCAAACTACCCCAGAGCTCTACAGTTTAATCCATTTACCCAACATGGACCCAACAACTCCAGCGCTCTACAGTTTAATCCATTTACCCAACATGGACCCAACAACCCCAGAGCTCCACAGTTTAATCCATTTACCCAACATGGACCCAACAACTCCAGCGCTCTACAGTTGAATCCATTTACCAAACATGGACCCAACAACCCAGAGCTCCACAGTTTAATCCTTTTAAACCCAACATGGACCCAACAACTCCAGCGCTCTACAGTTTAAACCCAAATTTACCCAACAGGGAAACCCAACAACCCTCAGAGCTCTACAGTTTAATCCATTTACCCAACATGGCCCCAAAACCCCAGAGCTCTGCATTTAATCCATTTACCCAACATGGCCCCCAAAAACCCTCAGAGCTCTACAGTTTAATCCATTTACCCAACATAGACCCAACAACCCCAGAGCTCTACAGTTTAGTCCATTTACTGGTATAACGTTTTTCTATGAAGACGTCCTCTTCAAACTGTTTGTGACATCTTGAATAATAATGGTCCAGAGAAGAAAAGTGAATGCATGCGTCCTGTGCCATGCTGACAGTAAAGCAATAAAACATCATGCAGACGGTTCCAACCATAATATAAGTACAACTACTGCCAAGCCCGCTTGGGGAGCTCCCTCATACTCCCATAGTAATCAACATAGAAATGAAGCAGACTTGAGAAGTTTTCCGAGTTAATTTCTCCTATTTTTTCTCATAGGTAAGGTAGATGGGGAATTGTCTCCATACAGCACTATACTGTAAGTCTATTGAAAAAAATAACATCTTGTATAGACTCAGCCAACATGCCCCTCAGTAGGTATACCTCAGAGCCAGTTCATTAAGGCTCGTAGAATCTTTTCAGACATGGAGACCTATATTAAGCATATGAAGGATATTGTGAACAAATTCGTAGCCCGAGGCTATGTCGAGCAAAATCTTGTTGAGATGGGTATGGAAATTTTGAATAATGACAGGATAACCCTACTTACTCCCAAAAAGAAGAAGGTTTCGATTTCTCTAGTACCTATGATTCTCATAGTGTCTTAATAAAGAAGGCTATTAGAAGACATTGGAGCATTCTGGCTAGTGATTAAAAATATGGACATCTGTTTAATCAGCCTCACTTTAGCTATTGAAAATGGGAAGACTATAACTAATATTGGGGTTTCATCCAATATTGATATGGGTAAACAAACCAAACAAACTTTCTTGGCTTCTATGTTATCTGCTGCACATTGTCTCCATTTGGAGCACACTGCTACCTGCAGAGAAGCTGGAGCTGAAAAAAGAGCGGAAAGGTCTAAAGGGGTTTTCGCATTGCTGGCCTTCGTAGACTTGAGCTGTTTCTATCTGTTTTAGCTTCAAATCCAGGGGCGAGTCTCTCTTCCCTGTAGGCGTGTATCTCCTGCCAGGAGGTGTGTCTTCCCTCACAGAAGAATTGTGACATCATTATTCTGTGTTAGCAATGGAAGGGAGTGGGTGTCACAGCTCTGCAGACCTCCTTCTCATCTGCAGAGCTGTCACTTGCCTCCCAGGCTGCTGAGGCTCCTTGTAACCAGAACCCCTGTATTGCTGTAAGCAGTCATGAATAGAGCCTGAACTGATGAAACAAATGTGAGAAAGGCACTCTGTTCCCCTCCTGTTATCAGGCAGGAGGTAAAGCAGACTGTATAAGGCTGAGATATGGGGGGTGCAGTGTATAAAGCTGTGTTATATGGGGGGAGCAGTGTATAAGGCTGTGTTATATGAGGGGAATGTTAATCTAGGAGTTAGAGACCATAATTGCCCAGTCCTTTTGTAAATCAATTGGGAGAGAGGGGGTGAGACAGCCTTTATTTAACACACGCCATCACACAGTCATTTTTACTTTTGTTTTCAAGTTAGAGGGGAAAAGCACAGAGTGCGGCAGCCAATCACAGCACAGGGGACGCTTCCTGTCCAGGGGTGTGTGCAAACAGGCTGAATGACATATCAGTCAGCCAATCACAGAAAAGGGGCGAGTCCCGACCAGCAGCTCAGATCCACTATACACAGTGACCTAGGTAATTCAAACCAACTGCAAAAGTGCTGATTTTTACTGTCCCCATCAATTGAATATGACTTTGTAGTGAAAAAACCCCCTTTTGGGCATGTCCCCCAGGCAGTTTTTTAAAACCGGTTTACAGACGTTTTCAGTTTTGAAAGCCCGGCGTAAACAACTGTCAAACTTTTCACCTACCTCTATGGAAAATCCTGCAGGGGGGTTTTTTCCGGGGCTTTTTTTAGATCACCGGCGGTCTGAAAAAAATTGAACATGTTCATTCTTCTGCCTGGTTTTTGGGTGGAACATGAACCTGTCAATGCGAAGGGGCGGGTTTTCTCAAAAACCGCAGTGAAAAGCGTCCCCCGTGACATGTACACCCCCAAAAACAGAGAAAATACGGTCGGATATCCGACCCGGTATTTTCACTTGCCTTTGAAAAAGGGCCCTTAAGAGTTGAGGCTCCATATCCTCGATTCTCCCTGCGTGCTATGTAAAATTACGGTCGGTTCTGTTCATGGTTTGTAACCATTGAATTGCACACCTCCCACTTGAAAACTATCCGGAAGATTGTGCATGCTCCAAGGTTTTCAGCTGAAAACCATCTGGCTGGAAATCCGTTCAGTGTGGACTTCTGAATGGATTTTCTAATAAAGTCAATGGGGATGATTTCTTGTTGGTTTTCAGACAGTTTCCAAATACGCAGTCTGAGAATCCGACCAAGAGACCATGCCGTGTGGACATACCCTTTCTGTCGTCGTCCCCTGTATTGAGTTTTTTTCCCCGCCACATGGTCCCCTTTTATGCTTATGTAGGGGGAAAAATGGGAAAGGAGTGTAACTACGCTCCCGGGTTCTACCTCGTCTCCTCGTCATTGGTTTGGGGTTACTTTGGGCCAAAAAAAAATTACATATGGGAAGATTTGGCCTTTGGGACTGACCTTGACAGCCCCGATTTACAATCATTTATGTTGCTTTCCTCTTTGTGCTAAAGGTTCTTCTCCACAGTCCAAAAACCTATGGACTAATACATCCTTAGTGTGCCTGCCCCTGTCTAATCCTGTTTTAGTATGGAGGTTAATTTGCTAGATTGATTAAGTACAAGGACCAGATATTTTTATAAAACTTGAGATATTTTTTAAAATTTTTTTGTGGGATGGCCCCTGAAAACCAAGCTGGGCCCATAAGGAAGGAAAAAAGTTTCACAAAATGGACACAAAAATTGGAGTTTAAAAATTTTTAAAGTGCTTTCCCATCAAAGGTGAAAATAAAATTTTACTGTTACTTATGGGCAATTTTTTTTTTTTTTTAAAGCCCCAAACTTTAGTGCCATAAGTAGAAGGAAAGAAACTGCTACCATACACCTCTAGCTATCCTTATGAAATTTTAATTAAAAGGATTACTTTTACTTTTGCATGTTAATGTAACTAAATTTTGCTCTAAGGTTTTAGTTACCCCTAGGGCTTTGGTTCCCGGGAAGGACCCAAAACCCCTTTCCTGCTTAAAAGGAAGTTTCCTAGTGTTGGCAAAACAGTAAAAAGTTCTAGTTCTTTTAAAAAACCCTTTAAAAATTTTTGTGAGTTGGGTTTTCAAAGTTCCATTCGAACTCGAACCCAAATTAAAGTTTTGGGGAAAAGGGATGTTGGGTTTAAATTTTTTTTAAAACCTATCCCTGTGGGGAGAAGCTTTTTTTCCCCAAACCCATAACAGTAAACGGGTATTTGGCACAACCCCGTGAAAAAAAATTTGTTCTAAGGAGGACAAAAAAAAATTGAGAGGCTAAAATACTTCTTTCCCTTTCAATGGTTTAACTGAAAAAAGAGAAAAAACTTGCAAGCAAAAAAGGGGGGGTTAAGCTATAGGAGGTCCCAGCCGGTAGCAGCTGCTACATGGGCCATTCCCTGAGGGGGCCCTAATCCCCCTTTGACACGTGGGGGTTTCGGGGGGTTTTTATAAAATTTAAACTAAAACCCCCCCAAAGCTGCAAAAATGAACTTTTGGGCCCTGAGTATGATTTAGCAAAAAAAAAGCCCCTTTTGTTGATAATATCCATGTATATAGGGGTTAGGGTTATGTGAGCCGAAAAATGTCGCCAAATAAAGTTCTGGGTGGGGGGAAAGATGCAGCCAGCAAAAACCAAAACCCCAACAACTATTGCTGTTTTATAAAGGGGAAAAAAGTTTATCAAAACAAAAGAGCGTCGGGACATTTCCCAGAGATTTGAGGGGAAAATGGTTTTCACAAGGCAAACAGTGAAATAAAAAATTTAAAACTTTGGTATTTTTGATTTTAGCGGGCCAGTGGGGCCCCCTACACCCACCCGTAAAGTTTTTGCCCTTTCTGGTTTCTTACAAATTTGGGAGGGCCCGCCAAAATTGCAAAAAAAAGTGATTGGATGGTTTGAAAAAATTTTGAGAAAGGTGTTGGGGGCCCCGCCAAAAGGGGCGGTAAACTGCTGAAGAGGGAAACCCTAAAAATTTTTGGGTTTTTTTGTGTGAATTAAAAATTTAAAAACTTTACAGAAAAAAAACAGAAAAAATGTTCAAATTCCCGGGTTCAAAAAAAATTGAAAAGGTTCTACTTAGAATTTAAAACTTTTCTAAAAAAGGGTTCTAAACACGGGAAAAGTACCAAAAATTTTAAAATTTTTTGGGGGAGGGTATTGTTCCCAGGTTATGTTATCGATCCCGTACAGGGATCCTCGGGGTTTTTGGGGTTGCCCGTTTACAAAAGGTTGATTTCTGGGGCCCAATAATGACCCTACTGGTAAAAACGAAAGTTGTGGGTACCCCTTTTACAATAAAAAACTTTTCTATTCATTTTTTTCGGGGCCCAAAAAAAATTTTTTGCAAGGAAGACAATAGAGAAGAGAAGGATCGAGATTGAAATGTTAATTATAGAATTATAGAAAAGATCATTTTGGGGGAACGGGGCATTTTTTCCCCCATAAGCACCCCCCAAACCCTATTAAGCACCCTTATTTATCTTTTTTTTTTCCCTTTTTATCTGGAAAAACATGGCATAGACAACAGGGGAGGAGATATGTGGTAGAGAAAAAAGGCTGAGGGAGCTCTGAGATGAACATTCATAATTCGTTTGCCCAATTATTTTGGAAAGAGGAAAAAGGAAATTGAAGAGCTTGATTGTGGTAAAGTGTCCAGAAGCCAAAGTTGACCATGTCTGGAGGGTACTGAAGGAATGTGGTTACTACTCAACAATTTTTAGTTTTTCCATTGGAACTTAGAACATTTCTGTGACCTAAAGTTTTTTATTTCTAAAAAACTTGACAGGGGGGGAAATGAAAACCCTTGGATCTTTTGGGAAACTAGAAGAGGTTTTCTTATGTGGTTGGGAAAAAAAAAATTTTGGGGGGGGGGAATTTTCCCATTGTAATCCCCCAATACTTTTCATGCTGCTCCCCCAAATTTTTCTTGAGTTCCTGTGAAGTTTGAGCTGCAGTGATGGATTTTATCTCACAAGAATTCGGACTCGATCACACACAAGAACGCTCAACCACCTGCTTTAGAAAGGGATTTTAATTTAATGCTTTTGAAAAACATTACTGAAAGGGGAGATTGAGCCCGCACAAAATTATACACGGGGTTTTACTGGGCTGTATTTCCCGGAAATTAAAATCTCGTGTGAAATGTGCTTTCTTTGTAGGCAACATGAAAAAAGTGAATTGTATAAGAAGTGCACACAAAAGGGTGTGAGAACGTTTTATAATGTACACTTTTTTTATTCTTGCCCACCCTTGAACACATTGAATTTAACTGCTTTTTTAATATATATATGGACCTGATGAAACGCTATCCAGCGAGAAATGCGTAGTCCTGTTTTTTAAAGTTTCCCAAAAACTGTACCTTTTACTTTATCCCGTCTAAACGCCCTATTCCCCCTTTTTTTCCCTTTTATCAAATATTAAATTAGTTGTGAGTATATATTTATATATTTATATTAATATATATTTTAGTATATATATATATTTAATATGTATATATTTATATTTATATAAAATATTATATATATTTTTATATTTCTAAAATATTTTATATATTATATTTTTTTTAAAATATATATATTATAATATTTAAAAATGTCTAGTAATTAAGTGGGGAATGGAATCCCTCCAAAACTACAGTTCTGGAAAAAAAAAAGAGACCCCCTGGGGAAAATTATCGTTTCTTTGATTATTTGTCTTTAATTTGGGATGTATTTTTGAGGGAAAAAATGTACATTGTTATTTTATTACATAAAAAAAAATGACAACAGGCTTGAGGGTTCAAAGCAAAAAAAAGTATTTGTATTTTTTTTGCAGTAAAAAGAGGGAAAACTTCAAAAATTTAAAAAAGAAGCAGCAGCGCCCGAGCTTTCAGACTAAATAATGCAAAGGAAAAAAAAGTTTAGATTTTTTTTGAAACAATAAGACTAAAGGTTTTTAAAGGGAAAGGAAAAGGTTTTTTTTTAATCCTTTGCATTGGGAAAAGTTTTTTTTTTTTCATTCACTTTCAAAATTTCCCTTTTTGGGCCCATTTCCAGGACTTGTTTTGCCTTCCAGCTTGTCCTATTGCAAGGGATTGTTTAAGACCCGCCGGGGGTTTTTTTTAAAATTTCCTTCATTAAAAAAGTTTGGTTCAGGTGTCCCCCAAAACGAAGCCAAATTTTGGAGTTTTTAAATAGTGTTGGGTCATTTATTTTTTTAGGTTTTAAGGATTAAAATTTTTTTGGCAGGCATAGGCCCAAAAGGGAAAAATTCCCAAAGGGGAAAGCAGAAAGCTCTGTTGAGGAAAATACTGCATGTTGATGAAAGGTGCCCGAAACCCCCCTTTGTATGTAGGAAAGTCCAAACTTTTTGTTTGTTTTCAGCGGCAAAGGGGACATGACAAAAAATTTTAAAAATTTTGTTTTGGCTACAATGCAGTTAGTCTGGCTCGGTCTTTCACTGAAGCAATCAAAGAACTGGGTGGGATGGTTGCTCCCATGTTAGAGGTCCATACCAGAGTTTGCTATAACTTGGTCAATATAACTTTTTTATATTTTTACATCTAGAAAAAAGTTTTCCGAACCCTTTTTGCAGAATCCCGGTCACTATAACTTGTTATTTATTACATCAGAAAAAGTATCCAGACCCCTTTTCCAGAATCCGGTTTACTATAAATTGTTATATTTTTACATCTAGAAATGTATCCCGACCCCTTTCCTGAATACGGGGCACTATAACTTGGGTTTTATTTTTTACATCTAGGGAAAAGTATCCGACCCCTTTTCCGAATCCCCGGGCACTATAACTTGTTTTATTTTTACATTAGAAATGTTTCCGACTCTTCTCCCGAATTCCCCTTTGGGCACTTTAAACAGGGTTATATTATTCCTTAGAAATGTATCCGAAACCCCTTTTCCCGAAACCCGGTCACTGAACTTGTTACATTATTTAAAAATTTGGAAATGTTATCCAGACCCTTCCAGAATCCCGGGGCGCTTAAATTGTTATAATTTTTACATCTTGAAATGTATCCGGGCCCTTTCCCGAATCCCCGGGGGCACTTTTAACTTGATATTTTTTACCTTTAGAAAAGTATCCAACCCTTCCTCCAAAAATCCTTTGGTCCCCTTTAACTTGTTATATTTTTAAATTTTAGAAATGTATCCAAAACCCTTCTCCAGAAAACCTGGTCACTATAAACCCCGTTATATTATTACATTTAAAGGGAAATGTTTTCCCGGGGCCCTTTTTTTTAACTCTATTAGTGAATTCACCATAACAAGTTTTCCTCTGGCAGAGAGTTCCATGGGTCACTGTCTTCGGATTTGTAAAAACCCTCTGAAACGCCAACAAACCTCTATAGACTTTTATGAGAATACGATGAAAAGCATATTTTTAAAGGTATTTTCCACACCGCCAGTGTTCTGAAAAATCTTCAACATTCACAGTCTTCCGCCCGGTTTTGTGCATTTGAATGGTTGAGCGGGAGAGTGAATCCGCAAACCGCAGTCAGAACTGTCCCCCAAAACCATCAAAAAAAAAGGCAAAGGTCGGCTGGTTTTTAAGACGAATTTGAGGGATTTTTTTCATGCCTTTGGTGCACCATTTGGCTATTTCAAAATGTATTTACCCTTATTAAACCCAAAGCTTTCAATCTTTGCAAAAAAGAAGGGTCCTCACAGCTTTTCCCTATGGTAACCCAAAAGGAATATACCAGCAAATAAATAAGACTATTTTATGTAAATACTTTACTCCATATCAAAAAGGTATAAAACAATATACAGCCATGAGGCTTACCGCACTTTTTACAAGAATCCTTGGACTTGGAAACACGCTCATCCTCAAAATTTGTTAGGAAGTTTATAATATTAGTCCTTAGATCAAATGCTGCTGAGGAGTGAAGCCATCCGCACTAGGGGAGACATGTATGAAGGAAGGCGCATCGAAGTGAATAGTCGAGTCTCATTTTCAGTCTATAATGCGCCTGATGTATGAAAGTGGTTTCTGTGTGTTCATAAATGGTGTGCAAAGTTCCCCGCCCCTCGCCCCACAAAACTCATAAGTAATGCACCAAACATGTGTAAAGACTATAGACAGACTGGAAATAAAAGAGAAGTCATTAGAATAGCATGTCAGTGATAGAAACTATGGAACTGATCCTGCTTGGAGGACCACAGGTCCCATCAATACCTGTGCTGTGCAGGCTCCTGCTGTATGCAGAATAAAGAGAGAGAGCAACAAAAGAAAATTACAAATTAAAATTAGTAAAAATGTCAAAAAAATCTGAACAAAAACATCAGTGGGTTATTTAATGTAAAATTTAGTTTTAGATTCTATTAATTTTAAATATATTTTATAGGAGATATTTTTAGATTTTTGGGATATTATATATTTTTATATGATAACATTTTTTATTACATTTAAATAATTTAATTTTATATAGTTTGATCATGATCATAAATTATTTTTTCTTATTGTACTGGTGGAAGGTGAGAAATATTGGACATTTTTGCCCCTTACAGCAAATCTAGCTCCATTTCCACTCCTCAGGTTCAGACAGAGCACATTGAGATAGGTCTGCCTGTCGGAGCAGTAATGCGCCTAGTTTTACTGAACTACATTCATATATGTGTCTAATATTACGAGTGTGGTACAACGCCCCCAGAACACCCCCAGAACACTCCTCATATTAGGCGCATTAGAAAGTGAGGAGTTTTACTAACAATGCGCTTAACACGTTCATTAGGTGCATTTTACGCCAGAAAAGGGTGAAAAACCCAATCATACATGTGGCCCTAGGTGCGTTGCACCTGCGACGTTTCGAAGGTGTAGCCTTCTTTTCTAAATGCTGAAGTTTGGGCCGGTTTGGTTTTTTTATAAAGGGAACTTTACCATAAAAACCCAAAGGGCCCTATTTTCTTTCCCAAGTATTAAAAGCCTTTGGATTGCACCTTTTTCTTTTAGGGCTTTGTTCCTCCCACGGCACAGGTTAACGAATTTGTACTTTTCGGCAATTTATAGGAATTTTAAAAGCACCGAAAATATGATCATTTGTGCAGCCCCATAAGTGGCAATAGAAAAGACCGGCTGTAGTCTCCAAAGCTCGTCTTTTCTCCGCTCATCTTCTGGTGCCGGCAGATTGCACACCATGTTGGATAATACGCTGGCACACTTATGGCCCTATGTATGAAAACCGCTTAGGTCTAAAATTCACTCTTTTGCCCATAGTACCCTATGGGCAAAAAAGTGAGTTTTAGAACTAAACAGGATTATCAGAAAAAGGAAAAATTGCCAGCAACTCCAATGATGTATTAAAAGCTAAAAAGTCTATATTTGAAAATAAATCCATGTAAACACATTATCAGCCGATTCATTGTGCCACCATAATGTATTTCCATGCATTTATTTTCAAATAAAGACTTTCATTTTTAATGCATCATTGGAGTTGCTGGCAACTTTTCCTTTTTCTGCTGTTCCTGACTTATACTCCCAGAGTGCAGCCATGCAGCCCAATCATTGGAGTGGTGAGCTGGCAAAATACTTTTTCCTTGCTAAACAGGTTCATACAATTGTATGGGCAGTGTTGAAAAAACGAGACGCGAGCACGGTTTTTGCGCAAAACGTGGCAAACACTGTGGTCCTGCATTGGAAAAAAAAAAGGAGCACTTTCGGCCGTTTTTTGTCCGATGCGGTGTAGCCATAGCCTTTTGGTCATATACTGATATCAGGTGCAAAATATTGGTGTCCATGGGGTAAGTAAGAAGAAACCATCTAGCTTTGCTTAATCTGTATGCAGTATCACTATTACACAATTTGGTCCGATTTTCACCATTTGTTTGTCCTGTGGAATGGGCTACAATGCAACACGTGTTTGCTGACACTGAAATGTGCTCTGAAGTTTTCTCACGTCCCTGCTCCCACTCCTCTTACATTACTGAGAAGGAGTAACTAAAAGCACAGGAGATAGAGAACATGAAACCTGCGCTCCATGATCGGAGTTGTAGTGGCAACAAATTTAATACAGTAAATCTAATAGACTAGTCAGGAGTCAGTAACATTCCAGCAGATTGTGTCCCTGCAGGTTGTACCAGTGCTTGTGGTGACAGCTGGGATCTTCTCATATTCCCAGTACACAACTTTACTGCTGTCTGAGGAAACTGCTGAAAGCTTTATAGCCCCGAACTTGTGCTCAGACTAATAGAGTAGGCGTTCAGTCCAGCAGGTAATCTGTTAATTACAGCGGGATCTATACATAGCCGTACATCTGTCCCCAGCTACCTAGCGTGGTCACGAAATATGAGGTGTATATTCCTATTAAAGTGAATATTCATCCCTGATGAGAGGTGTGGGAATCAGGACTGGCATGCTATGGAGCTGTGTAATGCAGTGGCCGACATAGAGAGCGCCATAACAATGATAAAAATGAGGCCCCTTTCAGGAGCTGCTTGACACTACTTCAAAACTGACCACCCGGGACGGGAGGTCTCTCCCTTGACTTTTAGATATTAGATGGACCGTCACTCCACCCAGCTCTATTAATCATAGAGTATGGAATAAAAATTTTTATATTGAGTGTCAAAATGGGCACAGCATTATTAAAACAATAGGGCTCAGTAGTAAAGTAACACAAAATGTACACATATACTCCCTCTTCACAGTAAAATACTATGCATATACATACTCCCTCTTCACAGTAAAATACTATGCACATATACTCCTTCTTCACAGTAACACACTATGCACACACATACTCCCTCTTCACAGTAACACACTATGCACACACATTCTCCCTCTTCACAGTAAAATACTATGCACACGCATACTCCCTCTTCACAGTAAAATACTATGCACACACATACTCCCTATTCACAGTAACATACGATGCACACACATACTCCCTCTTCACAGTAAAATACTATGCACACACATACTCCCTCTTCACAGTAGCATACTATGCACACACATACTCCCGCTTCACAGTAGCATACTATGCACACACATACTCCCGCTTCACAGTAACATACTACTCACACACATACTCGGTCATCACAGTAAATTAATATGTACACATATACTCCCTCTTCACAGTAAAATACTATGCACACGCATACTCCCTCTTCACAGTAAAATACTATGCACACGCATACTCCCTCTTCACAGTAAAATACTATGCACACACATACTCCCTCTTCACAGTAAAATACTATGCACACACATACTCCCTCTTCACAGTAACATACTATGCACACACATACTCCCTCTTCACAGTAACATACTATGCACACACATACTCCCTCTTCACAGTAGCATACTATGCACACACATACTCCCGCTTCCCAGTAACATACTACTCACACACATACTCGGTCATCACAGTAAATTAATATGTACACACATACTCCCTCTTCACAGTAACATACTATGCACACACATACTCCCTCTTCACAGTAAAACACTATGCACACACATACTCCCTCTTCACAGAACTTCTATGCACACACATACTTCCTCTTCACATAACATACTATGCACACCACTTCCCTCTTCAAAAGTTAAAATACTATGCACACACATACACCCTCCTCACAGTTACATACTATGCACACACATACTCCCTTCTTCACAGTAAAATACATGCCACAACATACTCCTTGTTCACAACATCCCATGCACAACTCTCCCTTTCACAGTAACACATTATGCAACACTTACTCCCTCTTCACAGTAACACACTATGCACACACATACTCCCTCTTCACAGCAACACACTATGCACACACATGCTCTCTCCTCACAGTAACATACTATGCACACATACAGTATACTCCCTCTTCACAGTAACACATTAGGCACACAAATACTCCCTCTTCACAGTAACACACTATGCACCTCCCTCTTCACAGTATCACACTATGCACAAACATTTTCTCTCCTCACAGTAAAATACTATGCACATACATACTCCCTCTTCACAGTAAGGCCACGTTCATATGGCACAGGCCAAATACCTGTCGGGAAATTTGGTCTTTTTTTGGCACAGGACAGCTTTTCTCCGCAGTTTGTGGATTCAAGCCCTCCCCCTTCGTACCCACATGTTCATGTTCCACTCGAAAACCCGAAAACCGTCAGTAAATCCGGCTGAAAACCTGTGCCGTCGGGACAAGCCCTAACACACTATGCCAACACAGAGTCCCTTTTCAAGGTATCATACTATGATCACACATAATCTCTCTTTACAGTTAGATTCAATCCACACACATATTCCCTCTTCACAGTAAATTAATATGTACACACATACTCCTTCACAAAACATAAAAGGACAACATATCCCTCTTCACATAACACTGTGCCAAAACATACTCCCCTCCTCACAGTAACACACTATGCACACACATACTCCCTCTTCACAATAACACTGTGCACACACATACTCTCTCCTCACAGTAACACACTATGCACACACATACTTTCTCCTCACAGTAACATACTATGCACACACATACTCTCTCCTCACAGTAACATACTATGCACACACATACTTTCTCCTCACAGTAACATACTATGCACACACATACTCTCTCCTCACAGTATTATACAATGCACACACATAATCTCTCTTCACAATAACATACTATGCACACACATATTGTCTCCTCACAGTAACATACTATGCACACACATACTCTCTCCTCACAGTTACATACTATGCACACACATTCTCTCTCCTCACAGTAACATATTATTCACACACATACTCCCTCTTCACAATAACACTATGCACACACAAACTCTCTCCTCACAGTAACATACTATGCACACACATACTCTCTCCTCACAGTAACATACTATGCACACACATACTCTCTCCTCACAGTAACATACTATGCACACACATACTTTCTCCTCACAGTAACATATTATTCACACACATACTCCCTCTTCACTATAACACTATGCACACACATACTCTCTCCTCATAGTAACACACTATGTACACACATACTCTCTCCTCACAGTTGCATACCATGCACACACATACTTTCTCCTCACAGTAACACACTATGCACACACATACTCTCTCCTCACAGTAACATATTATGCACACACATACTCTCTACTCACAGTAACATACTATGCACACACTCCCTCTTCACAATAAAACTGTGCACACACATACTTTCTCCTCACAGTTGCATACTATGCACACACTTACCCCCTCTTCACAATAACATACTATGCACATGCATACACCCTCCTCACAGTTACATACTATGCACACACATACTCTCTCCTCACAGTAACATAAAATGCACACACATACTCCCTCTTCACAATAACATACTATGCACACACATACTCTCGCCTCACAGTAACATAGAATGCACACACTTACTCTCCTCATAGTAACATACAATTCACACACTCACTATTCACAATAACACTGGGCACACATACTCTCTCCCCACAGTAACATACCATGCACACACATACTTTCTCCTCACAGTAACATAATATGCACACACATACTCCCTCTTCACAATAACATACTATGCACACACATGCTCTCTCCTCACAGTAACATACTATGCACACACTTACTCTCTCCTCAGAGTTACATACTATGCACACACATACTGTACTCTCTCCTCACAGTTACATACTATGCACACACATACTCTCTCCTCACAGTAACATACTATGCACACACATACTTTCTTCTCACAGTTGCATACTATGAACACACTTACCCCCTCTTCACAATAACATTCTATGCACATGCATACACCCTCCTCACAGTTACATACTATGCACACACATACTCTCTCCTCACAGTAACATACTATGCACACACATACTCCCTATTCACAAAAACATACTATGCACACACATACTCTCTCCTCACAGTAACATACAATGCACACACTCCCTCTTCACAATAACACTGTGCACACACATACTCTCTCCTCACAGTAACATACTATGCACACACATACTATCTCCTCACAGTAGCATACACTGCACACACTGACCCCCTCTTCACAAAAACATACTATGCACATACATACACCCTCCTCACAGTTACATACTATGCCAACACTTACTCCCTCATCACAGTAACACACTATGCACAAATGTACTCTCTTTCACAGTGACATATTATGCACACACATCCTATTTCCTCATAGTAACACACTATGCACACATATACTCTTATATCAATACTGCTTATATCTATACAACTATGCAATCAGGAACTCTAGTTCTCTGCAGGGTGTGTAGTCCCCCTTTGCTTAATGCTCTGAGAGAGTCTGTTTTTGCTCGCTTTTGTTTTTGCAGTGATATTACATAAGATTGGGTGGACATTTTTTCCCATTCAGCTGAGTTTGGGAGCATTTATTTTGGCCCAGTAAAGTTGGTGGCATAACCAAATCCCCTTGGTCGTCCATCATCTGGACATAACTGAGAAGCTCTCTGCTTTCTTTTGAGGGGCAATCCTAATGAGATTACAAACTAGAAAACAGGTGCTCCAGGAATAGCAGAAGTGTCCCTAATTGGATTAGATGTATAGTACACAGTGTAATAGCAGTAACATTGCAATGCAGAAATCCTGCAGGGTGAGCAGCGGGCAGGTCAGGCTGCTGCTCTCCAGTCTCTCAGCCATTTCCACCATCTTCCTTCTCTACACCTTGGCCAGACTACAAAGAATCAAGCAGCTCTGTGGTGTGACAGGAAGAGTCTGTCTCCTAATCCCGTCACTGACACTCCCTGCACCGGGGGAAGTTACTAAAGATCACATGAGCCGGCAAATCAAAGGGCTGTCATTATTTCATTAGTGCCCAGAGTCTATGCCTTGGCTTATCTCTTCATGCTTCAGCTCTGCAGTCTCTCATTTACTGCAACCAAGAGTCCTCCTGATCAGAGGCGTAGATAGAGCTTTTGCGGCCCGCAGCTCTCTCCAAGTTTGCTGTCCGGGGCTGCCATCAGAAATTTTGGGGCCTATAAGCCTGGAGCCTGTGGGCCCCTTCTGACCCCACCTACCCTGCCCCCACTCCCTCACGCCCTGTAACTACTGCCACCTTAGAAAAAATAAAAAATTGTTTCTGGGGTGCACGGAAAAAAACAATTGAGCCATTATCTTTGGATTTAGATCTTGCTGGATTTTACAGCGCAGAGTTTCTCTATATTGTGCAGGTCAGTAAGTACATAAGGGCCAGCAAATATCACCGCGTGACACCACTGTAATGTTACTGACCAAACCAGTAAACCAAGACCAATACTGCCAAGCAATATACAAAGACCAACTAATACCCCACGTATCAGTACCATATGGTGACTAATACCACTATGGTGTTACTGACCAAACCAGTATATCCACACCAGTATAACCAAATACCATACAAAGACCAAATAATACTCCACATATCACTACCATATGGTGACTAATACCACTACATTGTAACTGACCAAATCAGCATACCAAGACCAATATAACCAAATAACATACAAAGACCAAATAATACCCCACATATCACTACCATATGGTTACTAATACCACGATAGTGTTACTGACCAAACCAGTATACCCATACCAGTATAACCAAATAACAACAATATAAAAAGAGCAAAAAATAACCCTCATTTCACTACCATATGGTGACTAATACCACTAAAGTGTTACTGACCAAATCAATATACCAAGACCAATATAACCAAATAACATACGAAGACCAAATAATACCGCCACATATCAAACCATACACTGACTAACACCACCATAATGTTACTGACCAAACCAGTGTACCAAGACCAGTAATATCAATAACAACAATATACAAGGACTAAATAATACTGCCACATCATGACCACATATCACCACCATAAAGAGACTGAATAAAACCATCATACTGTTACTGAATATAAACCATTACACCAAGACCAATATTTCCACCATACAGTGATCCTATTGTAGTAGATACCAGATACACAGGTGCTTTGCAAACAGTTTACTTAAAATTAAGTGACTTCAGGTGATGTCTTGTCTGACGAGTCGTTCACTTTCCCTTTTCTTCTCCATTCGGTCCAGACCACCATGACCACTTCTCCCAGCTGCCACTCGTCCCTGCAGAATTTACGACAGAAACACTTGTGACTCCTCACTTTTTTATCATTTTCCCAACTCTGTGACCCCCCCATGTACACGCTCCCCATCCATAGTGATCCGAAAGGTAGTAATTACCCCCTCAGTAGTTAGGCAGATAAATTAGGGGTCCCCCATTCAGTAGGTAGGTAGGAAGTAATAGAAACATTAACATGGCAGCTATGGAGGTCTTCATTAGGCTTCCAGCCATGGTAAACAATTAGAACCCCCCGTGATTCATGTAGATGCCGTGTCCATGATTGTTGCGGTGTCTAAATGATTAAACAACCGGGATCAGAGCCAACAAAGTTCCCTGCTGTTACTTGTAGGTGTCAGGGGTAATAATCAGCCGCCTATGGAGTAGATTTTGTGAGTAAACCCACTCCACAGCTCCTTACCAACCATAGGCAGGAAAAGAAAAAAGAAGAGAGGGGGGTGCACAATAGTGTTATACTGTAAACAGATATATAGGTAGTGTCAGATGGTATATTCTCACCTTTTGGTGTTGCGCTACTAATATAGAGGCACAACACTCATAAGCGCTTGCAGGGCTATTTGTACCCCGTAGCCCTTACTACGGCAGCCGATGGTCTCTGGTACTCCGTTCGGATGACCGATGGGAGAAGGATTGCCAAGAAGAAAAAAAAAAAAAGAAAAAAATGGACCCGGCGCACGTGCAGTAGAGATAGAAAAAGCCCAGGCTAAAGGCTTTCAATTAAAAATGTTTATTTTTAAAAATGCCGCGGCATTACCGAGACACAATTAAAAACATACAGACATAAAAAGAACTTTACGCGTTTTGCGCGTGTACCCGCGCTTCATCAGAAGTGTAAAATTGCGATA
Source organism: Phyllomedusa bahiana (assembly GCA_025379985.1). Classification (NCBI taxonomy): domain Eukaryota; kingdom Metazoa; phylum Chordata; class Amphibia; order Anura; family Hylidae; genus Phyllomedusa; species Phyllomedusa bahiana. The sequence goes on from JAODAL010006127.1 coordinate 124,589, forward strand.
AAAAAAAACATAGTCTATATAATGTGGGCAATTTCAGTAATTGGTTGTTACTTTTACAGATGGGTGACGTGGATACACAGGTGATGCAAGAATGGAAAGACAATTGTGAGAGGGAAGTGTCAATCAAGTGTGAAGACGAGCATAAAGAAAGAGAAGCGAAGAGACAGAGAACTGAGCCGGAGCACCGAAAACATATGTTGATCTTTGATATATATAAAAAAAACAAAAAATAAAAAAAGTTAAAGTGAAGTGTGTTTCTTTCTTTATAGTAAGGTGTTGGAGTGATACATTTTAGGGTGTGATGTAGATAAATCACTATAGAGGAAAAAGAAACAAAAATTTCTCTCCTGCATAGAATGGACATGGGGAAAAATAGTGACCAATAGGAAACGGGGCGGTAAATACAAAGGAACCAATGGGTATCTTGGTTCTAATTAAAACATGGATGGCGCTAAAAAACACAGAGGCTGAGCGCGCTAAAAGATATTTCATATTTCAGGGATGGGCTATGATTGGTTGAAAGATAGCGAGGTAAATTCAATTCAGCCAATAGTATATGTATATAGAAAAAGATCTTGTGATTGGTTATACTAACAGCGGGCCGTATGAACTGGCCAATCCGTGGTGAAGTATGTAGTAGCGAAGTCCATTGGTGCTAGTCTGGCCGGGAAATCTAAAAAAGCCAATCAAAACAGAAGCTACTTCTCTATGGGAGATAGCACGGGGGAAAAAAAAAAAAGGGTTTACAGACTTATAGCTAAATGTAGCTGAATTTGAGTTATTAAGCAACTGAGAAGTAGTAAACAGAATATAAGTGAAACTCAGGAGTTTGAAATTATTGTTACAAAGAAAAATAATAAATATAAATAAAATAAAAAACAAAATATAGAGCAGCAATGAAAATTCTGAGATTATGTACATTCTATCGAATGCGTACATTCAGAAATAATAATGACATAGTTCAATGATTTGAAAGAGTCCCAATAGTGCAGATATAAAAAGCGGCAGTAGTAGAACACAGTCAGTGTGTCCAAAACTGCCGAAGTATAACTTCAAGCAATGAATAGAATGCAAATAGACAGTATACTGTGGTACATCTAGTAAAAGTATATAAAATGACTTAAAACATATATTAAATTATAATATTGAATCACTGCAGTTTGGTGCTTATTGTGTGCTATAATTCTAGTAGATGGGACTAAAAACTCAATGAAGGTAGTTTGCTAGTAAATTAATTCAGTGGCATCGTTATGACCTTTGGGAAACAGGGTCTGTAACCTGTAAATCCAGAACATTTCTTTTTTTCTGGAGAGCCTGTAGACGATTAGGTAGTTTTGGGGGAATAAAATTCAAACCGGAGTAATTTTAGGACTGTAAAATCTCTCTGATGCATTCATTACAATGGCGTGAGACATGTGTAACATATCACCTCTTTTTACACATGCTCTATGGCCATTGAGGCGAAGATGTAGGGGCCGTGATGTTCTGCCGACATATTGAAGTTTGCAACTGCATTCCATAACGTAGATAACGAACGAACTTTTGCAGTTCAGTGTGTATTTAATAGGATATATTTCATTTGTGGTATTGGAGCTGATATGAGACCTAGTGGTGATACTAGAACAACAAAGACAAAGAGAGGAGCCACATGGTGAGCTTCCAGTTTGGGATAGGTTGTTGCCCTGTACTTCTGTGGGATCTGTGACCCGGCTGGGGGCTACCAAGTTTTTGATGTTTGGTGCTCTCCTGTAGATAATGCCTGGTTTATCGGGTAAAAGCGGACCTAAATAGGATCTTTTTGAGAATGTACCATGTTGGCTTAGTATCTTTTGTATAGCAGGTCTTGAAGAATTAAATTGTGTAATGAGAGAGTATTTTATTTTGGAGGTGTTTCCTTCATTAAATTCTTCATCGTTTTTCTTCTTTTTTCAAGGCAGTCTTTTTTGTGTCAGGGTATTTACTTTATCTCTTGCATCTGATAAAAGTTTTTCTGGATATTTTTTCTCTATGGAATCTTTTTTCAAGGATTTCTCTTTGGTGGATATAATCAAAATCCTCAGTACAATTTTTTCTTATTCTTTTAAAATTGACTGTAGGTATATATTGCAGAGCCATGGCTTGTAATGTGCGCTCTTGAAATGGATGTATGAATTGCTGTCCACAGCCTTAAAGTGTGTGGTAGTGTTAAATTTGCCCTGTTTTATAGATATGTTTAAATCTAAAAATTCTATACAATTTGTACTTGTTTTAGCTACAAGGGAAATTCCTTTTGTGTTATTGTTCAAATGATTGATGAACGAAGGGATAAGTTCGGGGGGTCCTGTCCAAATAAAAATGAGGTCATCTATATATCTCTTATAGAGAGATATATATGGGAAAAAGGATTGTTGGTTGTAGATGTATTCTGTCTCGTAGGCTCCCATAAAATATTAGCGTACAAGGGGGCAACCTCTGGTTGCCCATGGCAGTGCCTCGTATCTGCCTGTAGGTGGCACTGTTGTGGTGAAAAAAAATATTTTCTAACATTAGTTTGAGACCTTTAATGAGGAATTCTTTTTTCTGAGCAGTTAAAGTGGAGTCTGTGTCCAGTATATCTTTTGACACATTTAATTCCAATATGGTGTTGGATGTTAGAATACAATGCAGATACATCTGCTGTGATCACAATATAATTGATGTTGGGAGGAAGTTCCGATAGATACTGAATGAGTTGTTCAGAGTCCCTGAGATAACTTGGCAGATTTATAACAAAGGGTTGTAGGTTTAGGTCTAAATAATGGGATAACTGACTAGTGGCGGAATTTATACCTGAAATAATGGGACGGCCGGGGGGTGGGGAGGAAGATGTTTGTGGATTTTTGGGAGATAATAGAAAAAAGGCTGGCTGGGTTTGGAAATGTGAATAAAGTTTTTTTCTTTTTTGTCAATAACATTCGAGGTGAGAGCCTCATTCAAAAAAGTTAGAAGTTTGTGTTGCAGTTCTGGGAAAGGGTCTGATTGACAAACTTCGTAATAAGAAGTGTCATCAGTATATTGCTAGCTTCAGATTGGTACGCTGAGTAGTCAAGGATTACTGGGCCCCCTCCCTTATCCGCTGGTCTAATAACGATCAGATTATTTTTCCTTAGATTGTTTAAAGCCCTCAATTCATCTTTATTTAAATTTGACGGCTGTTGAACTGGAGTGATGGTCTGCAGTTCGTCCGAGACTATGTCAAGGAATGTTTTTAAATGATTTCACTGAGATCTAATAGGGTAAAATTTGGATTTCCCTTTCAGTTGTATTTTAGAAGTAGTATTTGTATCAGAGTTGGTGACCGTAGGGTGTATAGCAAAATGCCTTGCTAGGGTCAGTTTGCGAATAAGGTGATGAAAGTCGATGAAAAGGTCAAAGGAATTAAGCTTATTATTGGTTGGACAGAACGATAGACCCTTAGATAAGACTTGTATTTCGTGGTTATTGAGGGGATGTTGGGATAAATTGAAAATTCCTAATTTTTGTAAGTCTATAGCATCTGATGTTGGAAGGGTTACCTGGGAGTTGGACAGTCTTTTTTTCTTCCTATAGGTTCCAGCTCTGCAGCCTCTGGTGTGAGTTTTCTTTTTGAACCAGTTTTGATTTTTGATGGTTTTACTGTTAGGTCCTTGTTTTGGCCTTTCCCTAAAAAAAGAGGTGTATTTTGTCCTTCTAAGTTGATTTCTGTAGCGCGATCTGGATCAATTTGATCTACAGATGTTTCGTGTGTGGATAATTGTGATAAATTGAGGGTAGGAGGAGCAGGAAGGTCAGGATATTCCTTTCTATACATACTGTATTCTAATTTTATTTTTTCAAATTCCTTTCTGATTAATTGTGCCTTTTTCGCTAATATTGTCGGAGAATTAGCGTCTACTGTATCCTGGGGTTGTGAAGAAATAGTGTCATTGGTAACAAACTTGGTAAAATTCTTCTCGAACTGAGACATAGTACTATAAGAAAGTTGGTTAATGTCGATAACTGGTACATTAGACGAGGGCTCGGGACCTGCTTGGTTCCTGGGAGGTAAAACATGAGTTTTTGAAACGGATGCATTACTGGTCTCTGGAATGTGTAACTTAATTGGATTTTTTCCTTTATCTACTTCAGTGTGAGAAGTTGGGTTCTCTTTTTGGATCGATATAATTTCTTGAGATACAGTATTATGAGTGCTGGGCTTGGTCTCTAGGAGAAGGGAACCATGTGTAGCATCTTTTGCCGTGGTATGTGTAGTGTCTTTTTTGGTTATCAGGGAAGGGATCTTGGGTCTGGCTCCCAACTCTGTAAATGATCTAATTCGTTCCCTATTAAGGGTAGTATTGCTGTTTTTTCTATTGCTATTGCGATATTTAGAGTTAAAAAATGAGGAGGATTTTGGTTGATTGGAGGAATCAGGTTTGTCTACCTTTGTGTTTTCTTTTAAAGGTTCAATGGTTTCAATTAATATTTTTGATTTTTCTATAGTTTTTTGAGCCTGTTGTTTCTCTATTTTATCGCGAGTAAGTTTACCTTTCTTTCTTGAAAAGAGGTTATTCTCGTATTTCTTAACTTCGATATTAACTCTATTGTTTAACTTGGAAAAGTCTTTATGAGTTTCAAATCTCTGTAATGTTTCTAAGATGTTATCGATATCTAATACAGCTTGTTCTGTTAATTTGGACCTTTTTTGGATCAAGAGTTCAATTAGTTGGTATGAACAATTAGTGAGTATTGACTCCCAGTCTTGGGAAAACAGGGTGTCAGATATAAAAGTAGATGGAAGGTCTAATTTTAGGCCTTTTGGAACAATAGAAAGCTTTTTATACATGTTAAGAAACATAATGTCCAGATGGTGTTGTGCCTCGTAACATAGTTTATATGTTTTATGTTTTAAGTCATTTTATATACTTTTACTAGATGTACCACAGTATACTGTCTATTTGCATTCTATTCATTGCTTGAAGTTATACTTCGGCAGTTTTGGACACACTGACTGTGTTCTACTACTGCCGCTTTTTATATCTGCACTGTTGGGACTCTTTCAAATCATTGAACTATGTCATTATTATTTCTGAATGTACGCATTCGATAGAATGTACATAATCTCATAGAATTTTCATTGCTGCTCTATTATTTTGTTTTTTATTTATATTTATATTATATTTTTCTTTGTAACAATAATTTCAAACTCCCGAGTTTCACTTATATTCTGTTTACTACTTCTCAGTTGCTTAATAACTCAAATTCAGCTACATTTAGCTATAAGTCTGTAAACCCTTCCTCCCCCCCCTGTGCTATCTCCCAGAGAGAAGTAGCTTCTGTTTTGATTGGCTTTTTTAGATTTCCCGGCCAGACTAGCACCAACTAGCACCACGGATTGGCCAGTTCATACGGCCCGCTGTTAGTATAACCAATCACAAGATCTTTTTCTATATACATATACTATTGGCTGAATTGAATTTACCTCGCTATCTTTCAACCAATCATAGCCCATTCCTGAAATATGAAATATCCTTTAGCACGCTCAGCCCCTGTGTTTTAGCGCCATCCATTTTTGAATTAGAACCAAGACACCCATTGGTTCCTTTGTATTTACCGCCCCGTTTCCTATTGGTCACTATTTTTCCCCATGTCCATTCTATGCAGGAGAGAAATTTTTGTTTCTTTTTCCTCTATAGTACCCACTAATAGTGATTTATCTACATCACACCCTAAAATGTATCACTCCAACACCTTACTATAAAGAAAGAAACACACTTCACTTTAACTTTTTTTATTTTTGTTTTTTTATATATATCAAAGATCCACATATGTGTTCGGAGCTCCGGCTCAGTTCTCTGTCTCTTCGCTTCTCTTTCTTTATGCTCGTCTTCACACTTGATTGACACTTCCCTCACCAATTGTCTTTCCATTCTTGCATCACCTGTGTATCCACGTCACCCATCTGTAAAAGTAACAACCAATTACTGAAATTGCCGGCATTATATAGACTCTGTTTTTTTGTATCACAATGTACACTTCTGCTGAAGCGCGGGTGCACGCGCGAAACGCGTAAAGTTCTTTTTATGTCTGTATGCAGTGTCGGACTGTGGGGTCTGGGGCCCACAGGGGAATTGATAAATAAATGCACCCATTTTACCACATAATACAGTGTGCAAAACAGAACTGTATTGTGTAGTACAATAGCAAGGGAATCCCCAATATGTCACGTCTAAAAATAAAATAAAACACAGGGGTAAGGACTCCATTCCCTATCCCCCCCCCACCCCCATAAAAATACCCCCTCCACCCACATACAATATTTCCCCCCCCACCCACATACAAAATCCCCCCCCACCCACATACAAATCCCCCTCCCCCCCCACATACAATATCCCCCTCCCCCACATACAATTCCCCCCCTCCACCCACATACAATTTTCCCCCCCCCCCCCACAAACACTACCCCCCCCACCCACATACACATCCCCCCCCACCCACATACACTATCCCCCTCCCCCCCACCCTACAAAATTCCCCTCCACCCACATACAATATCCCCCTCCACCCACATACGAGAACCCCCCCCCACCCGCCCTACAAAATCCCCCTCCACCCACAACAATATCCCCCCACCCACATAAAATTTTTCCCCCCCCCACCCAAACCCCCCCCACCCCCATACAATATCCCCCCCCACCCACATACAATAACCCCCTCCACCCCCCATACAATATCCCCTCCACCCACATACAATATCCCCCCCCCACCCACATACAATATCACCCTCCACCCACATACAATACCCCCTCCAAACCCCCAAAACAATATCCCCCCCACCCACATACAATATCCCCTCCACCCACATAAAATCCCCCTCCACCCACATCAATATCCCCCCCACAACCCCCCAAAAATATCCCCCTCCACCCCCAAAACAATATCCCTTTTACCCACATACAATATCCCCCCACCCACATTTCAAATCCCCCCCACCCACATACAATATCTCCCTCCACCCCCCATACAAAATCCTCCCCCACCCACAAAAAAATATCCCCCCCCCCCCCCACCAAAACAATACCCCCCCCCCCCCACATACAATATCCCCCCTTTCCAAAGTTTCCCTGGGCCCCACCTCCCCCCCTCCTAAAATAAAAACCCAAAAAAGTAAAAGTGTAACCCCCCATCACAGGGGCAATCAGGGACACTTTTACGCTGGCATTATACCGGCGCCAATATAACCCACAACCCCCAAATAGAGACCACATAACGTCCGACACCAGCTCAGAAAAACCTTTCAACACCGCCATATAAAAGAACCCACATAGAACCAACCAAGCCGGGGGCGGTATAACCTACAACACCCCCCAGATATGGAAAAATTAAAAAAGGGGGACCCCCGCCCCCACGTGGGAAAAGGGAAAGAAAAGGGCCGTTTTTTGGGTTTTTTTAAAAAGGTGGGCTTATTTTAAAAGATGTAGGGGTGAAAGACCCTCACACAAATTAAAAAAAAGAGGACAAAAAACCAACCGCGTTTCCTGCCGTAACCCCCAAATTTCTCAGGTAAAAGGGGAAAAGGGAAAATCCGGGAACGGGAGGAAAGCGTTGGTTTCATTGTCCTCTGTTTTTAATAGTGTGGGTCATACACCCCTACATCTTTAAAGATTTTAAAAACACCCTTTTTTTCCCAAAACCAAAATACGGGCCCCATTTTTTCCCTTTTTCCCCTGCCTGGGGCCGTCATTTTTTCTTTTCCCTATCTGTAAACCCATCCGGCTTCACCTGAAAACCCCCGGGAAAACCTTTGGAAACCCGTGGGAAACCAGATACGGGGAAAGGCATCCAAAATTCCCCCGCAAGCCATAGGGAAATTGTGCCTCTAAAAAGACGAGCACAAACCCCAAAGGTAAACACATATACCTATTTTTAAAAACCCACCCTTATTTTTTAAGTACCACTATTGTGGGGGGGCCCCCCCCCTTTTCCCTTTTTTTCTTGATTTCCATACAACACCGCCAAAAAAGAACCCCCATAGTGGGCCCAAAACCAGCCCCAGTTAAAACCCACAACAAAAGCCATTTTAGAGACCCATATGGGCAGACACCAGCCCAGGTATAACCTAAAACCAGCCCATATTGAGACCACTAGAGGTCAGAACCACCAGGGATAACCTACAACACCGCCAATAGAGACCACACAGAGGTCAGACACCCGCCAGGGATAACCTACAACACCTCCATAAAGAGAAAACCCCAAGAGGCAGACACCACTCATGTATAACCCCAACACCCCCATATAAAGACCAAAGAGGTTTAACACCAGTTCAGGGATAACCACAACACCACCCTTTTAAGACCAAATATGGGGCAACACCCCCAGGTATAAAACCCACAACACCACTGTATAAGACCACAAAAGAGGGCAAACACCAGCTCAGGGCACATCACATTTCAGTGAATACAGCCTGAACCAAAATTTGAAAGCAAAAAACCCTGAAATCGGGGCTCACCGGGAAAACGTTTACTCTGAGGATCGTTCCCCTTCTCTCATGATTCCCTTCTTATTCCCTTTTCCTCCCCGGGATCCTTTTCCCCACCGCCAGATGACATGTCCCCGGGCCCCAACCATTTCCCCGCCGAAAATTTCACACAAAAATCTTAGAATCCTTAAAATTTTTTCTTTACCTTTTCCCACCACCTGACAAAAATTCCCAGGGTTTTTAGAGCGGGGACAATAAACTTAAAAGGCCTAGTAACCCAAAGGGGGTTGGGGGGTTGGGGGGGAGGACTAACCCCCCAGGAGATAATGCTACAGCTATGGGCGGGTCCCCTAAAAAATTTAAAAATTTCCAGGGTAGGGAGACAAAACCCAGGGGGGTTGGGAAATAGGCCCGGCCCCCCGCTGGGAGGTAGGGGGTTTCCTCCCAGTTTGGGAACTGTAGGGAGTTATGGCCCCTTGGTAAATTTTTAAAAGGCAGTTAGGGGTTCCCCTGAAGTAGTATAAAAGGCAGTTAAAGGCCTCCTTTTGGTTTTGCAGGGAATTAGGGTCTCCTTTTGGGAGTGGGGCAGGAATTCCCTTCCCCCCCCCCTTTAAACTACTGTGTAGGTAGTCAGGCCCTTTTTTAATTTTTGGTAACCAGGGCCCCCCCTTTTTATCAGGGCCCCCCGTAGGGATTTAAGGCCCCCCTTTATTTTGTCAAAGGGGCCCCCCTTTTAGTCAGGGGCCCCCCTTTTGGTAGTCCAGGGCCCCCTTTAGTAACCAGGGGGCCCCCCCCTTTTTGTCAGGGGCCCCCTTTTGGTTTGCCAGGGGCCCCCCCTTTTTAGCCAGGGGGCCCCCCCTTTTGGTAAACCCCGGGGCCCCCCCTTTTAAACCAGGACCCCCCTTAGGTAGCCAGAGACCCCCCTTAGGGACCAGGGGGACTCAGGGCCCTTTTTGGGAAACCAAGGGGCCCCCTTTGTAGCCAGGGGCCCCCTTTGGGAGCAGGGGCCCCCCCTTTTTAGCCAGGGGCCCCCCTTTTAGAGCCAGGCCCCCTATTAGTAGCCAGGGCCCTTTTTTTATCAGGGGCCCCCCCCTTTTAGCCAGGCCCCCCTTTGGGACCAGGGCCCCCCCCTTGTATTCAGGGCCCCCCCCCCCCTTGGAGTCCCGGGCCCCCCCCTTTTAGCCCGGGCCCCCCCCTTTTAAACCACCCCCCCCCCCCTTTTAGCCCGGGCCCCCCCTTTTTGTAGCCCGGGGCCCCTTTTAACCAGGCCCCCCTTTTTTAACCCCGGGCCCCCCCCCTTTTAATCAGGGACCCCCCTTGTAGGGCCCGGGACCCTCCGAAGTCAAGCCCCCCCGTAACCAGGGGCCCCCCGTAGTCAGAGCCCCCCCCTTGTAGCCAGGGGCCCCCTTGGGAGCCAAAAGACCCCCCCCTTTGTCCCGAGCCCCCCCTTGTAAACCAGGGCCCCCCCCGAAATTTGGGGCCCCCTGTAGTCAGGGGCCCCCTGTAGTCAGGGGCCCCCCCCCTTTTACCGGGGCCCCCCCGTATTCAGACCCCTCCGGGGAGCCAAAGGGCCCCCTGTAGTAAGTTTTAACCCCCCTTTTTGCCAGGGCCCCCCCTTGTGCCAGGGCCCCCCTTTTATTTTTAAAAAAAAAAACCCCAAAAAGCCACTTACCTGCCTCGGGGTCCGCTCCGGCCCCCTCCGAGGCCGCCCCCGTACTCCGGCCCCGCCTAGGCGGCGGTGAAGTGACTCACCGCACCCCCTACGTCACAGTAGGGGGCCCCCCCGGGACTGAAGGCCTAAACCCTCCCCAGCCTGCCCCGGGAGAGCAGCGGGGCCAGCCAAATTTGGGACTTTGCCCGCCGGGCCCCCCGCACCCCGGGAGTTTGGGACATTCCCCCCCCCAGCTACCGGCCCCCCTCCCCCTGGGGGCCCCGGGAAACCCGGTCCCGGCGCTCAGGGGAAACCCAAAGCGCGGAGGGCCCCCCGGGGGGGAACGGCACGCCCCGGGGGGCCCCAGCGGGGCCGGGGGGGCCCCCCCGGAGGATTTTCCCCGGGCCCCCCCCCGGGCCCATCCCCAACCTTCCTTTTTAAAGTTTTTAATTGTGTCTCGGTAAACCGCGCAAATTTTTTAAAAATAAACATTTTTTTTAAATTTAAAGCCCTTTCCTGGGGTTTTTTTTTTATCCCCCACTGCCCGTGCCCGGGGCCCTTTTTTTTTCCCCTTAAACCCCCCATAAGGGCACACCCATAAAGTTTTCCCTTTTTTCACTAGGGTTTTTTAAAACCATAGGGCCCAAAAACCAGGAAAAGGCTTGTAAATCGTCTGTGGGTTTTTGATCAAATTTCCCAGTTTTTGGGGTCAGAAAAAACTGCTGAGAATTTTGTGTCCAAAAACTTTGGGGTGGAACCCCAGCCCCAACTTGGATTCCATGGTTTTTTCAGCCATGGGAGAGGGGAAGGGGGAGCCCAAAAGCTCCCAAAAGGGGCCCGTACATATTTTGAGAGTTAGCACAAAAAGCACAAGGGGAAGGATTTGCACAGGCTTCTAGGGATTTGGGGATTTTCCCCTTAATGAATGTTAAAATTTTTTTGCATAAAAAGCAAATTAATAAAAAAAAAACCCGGGGGATATGCTTACATTCCTCTCAGGGGGTGACAAAACCATAGGCGGGGAATTCAAGCTCTCTACGTTAAATGTAAAGTTTTATAGGGGCTGTAAAAGAAATATTGTGCAGAATTTTTTACTGATGAATAAACAGAGATTTACTTTAAAATGGGCAGGCAGTGTTAGCGATTTTTATTGACAAAGTTGAAATCGGCAAGGTTTTTTTGGTGACGAAAAATTTTTTAATCATGCATAATTAAGGTAAAAAACTGTGCACATCTATTAAGATCGCGCCATTTTCGGCGCTTCCTGAATTTTGGCGGCCCCAAATCAAATTTCAGAATAGAGCAGGGTGAGCTGTTGTCGAACGTCGACTGGGATTTTATGGTTGCGATGGGGTGGGAAAAAACACATGACCTCTTTTACATAAAACAGCGCCTGTTTCAGCCTCAGTGTCTCTCAGCGTCTCATAGGAAGGGCCTGCCTCTGCCTGTGGCCAAAAAAGTTTACGAAATTAGTCTATTTCTTTGCACAGAAAACCCTACATTAGCTGGATCCTTACAATTTAGTTAATTAAGATTGGGAAAAATTTTATGTAGTTAGCTAAGAATTTTAAAGGACATCCCCACCGAGGTAAAACACGGGGGGGAGCGAGGGGGGCCCCGCCCGGGGAAAACAGACACCTATCTTAAAAACACTTTATAAATTCACCAAGACCAGTGTAGACAATGCACTGCAAAATCTTTATTTTTTAAAATTTTTCTATTGAAAAAAATTTCCCCGGATATTGGGGGACCTAACTTATAGGATACACATCATTCATAAAGCAGGTCTCTTTTTTATAAAACTCCACTTTTATTAAATTTCTTTTCAATAGGGTTCTTTTTCAAATTTTACCCCTTTCCCCTGTGTTGATATATCCACCTTTCAGTTAAATTACAATCCA